>JARFIW010000943.1:3270031-3570031 GCA_036346225.1 Platerodrilus igneus
TGTAATGATTCGTAAATGAGCAACCTTTGTTTTAGTACATGATAGTTTTACATATATATATATATATATATATATATATATATATATATATATATCATTTTTTGAATCAATAGTTCGTATGTAAATTACAGCGCTATTACGTGTCTTTGGACGAATCGTTGAATCCATGAAGTTCCTTTACCATGAGATTTTTGCAAATTACGAATCTTGGAATGTGTAATTCATTGAGCATATTTAAATTTGACCAAAATTTGTACCATTGTATTGATTAATTCTGAGGCACTTCTATGTCCCAATTAATATTTATTGACCAAAGCCTTTGCATCATTAATTTTGCAATTATAATGCAAGGACTGACTAGACCAAGCGGGTTGTATATTTTTGCCATAACCGATTAAAGTCTGGTTCTCCAATATAGACGGCATAAGATAACATATGTTGTTTGCAAAACCGCCGAATTCCTAAAGTTTTTATGCTCTCATTATCCCTTAAATTAGGAACTGATAATGAATCAAAATTGCCATAAAAGGTCTTTTAAATAATTAAACTATTTGAAGCCCATTTTCGTAATTAAAATGTAGCTATTTTGAGTATATCGCTAATTTCTTTGCAAATTGTAATGGCTTGATTTTCATCGGAAAATCCTGTAATTAAGTCATTGACATAAAAATCCTTATCAATAATTTTTTGGGAAAGTTTGATACAACGTATTGCCCAGTACGGAGCACTAGTCTTGCCGTACGTTACAGTGTTTAGATGATAAACAGATAAATCTTTTGAAACTTCGTTTCTCCAAACAATTTGTTGGAGGCGTCTATCTCTGGTTGAACAAGAATTTGCCTATACATTTTGGTATTGTCTGCAATGACAACAAAAGGGCGTTCTCTAAATCGAATTAAAATTTCAAAAATATTATTTTGTATGGGTGGGCCTGAATGCTGGATATCATTAAGTGATATATGTACTATTATTACTAGGGGCCGAGCCATTGAAGACCACTCTTAATTTTGTTGTTAAACTGTTCTCTCGCATTATTCCATGGCGCTGTAGAAATTACCCCATTTTATTACCACCCAACTCGTTAGATATAGTCATATGCCCTAAATCGCTATATTCCTTCGTAAAAGACACATATTCATTTTTAAATTGAACATTTTTTTGAAATCTTCTTTCTAGTTGTAACATGCCCTTTATTACAGAGGTTTTCAAATCCCCTAACCCTGGAGAGAAATCTTTTAACGGAATTCTAACTACAAACTTCCCATTATTGTTGCAAAAACTTTTTTTTTGTAACATTCTTCACAATCTTTTTTATCTTTCGAGAAATGTGCCTTTTGCTTGGGTACTTCGATGACCCAGAACTTTTGAAAATCATTTTCAATGAATTGTCACAAAACAGAACCGAATTATGAAGAATAGGTAGATTTTTCCTAGCGAAATCTTGCCATCACTGAGCAACGTCCAAAACCATCAGCAAATCAATGGGTTTACTTAAATGAAAATTAGGATTGGCTAATTGAATGTTTAGAGGAATCTTCAAATTCAAAACACTAAAATCATAATTTTGGAGTTTTCAGTAATTTGTAGAACGATGAAACAAGAAATCGTGGATTTAAATCTATTATACAATGAATGAATTATAATCTCACATACAAATGTTTGTGTCTTGTTGTTCTAAATCTAGTTGTTTGCACAACTTGGCAGTCACAAAACACAAATTGACTTCCAGAAACCAAAATAACTAAGGCTGTATGCGCCTTCCCATTTTTGTAATACACCAAAATTTCTGCCGTTGACAACAGAACGTAATCCGAATCTGCATTTGTAACAAAGAAAGTAACTCTACCATCAAAAATGTGATTCTCATTGGAATTCGAAACTGAATTTGTCAACACTGTTGAAGCTGAAGCGGCGCGGCTGATTGAAAGTGCAGCAGCATTTATAATTGGTTTAGCGGAAGCCACAGGATTTGCAGGCTGTCCGTGCAATAAACTACTGTGCCGTTCATGGCAAATTTTGTAACTCTCTGTTTACACTGCCTTGTAAAATGGCCAGTACAGAAACAATAACAAAATAATTTTAAAGATTTAATCTTTTCTCATCTTTCGGGAACGGAAAGCTTTATAAAAATTGTTTACAATCGTATATTACACATGATTTCTTGCACAAGTTGCATGATCTTTGTGGAGTGTTATTAACTACCAATGCTTAGACTTGTCTTATATTCAGTAAGCTCCTTGGCTTCACTACTATTTGATTCTAGTGTTTCCAAGAAATTGGTACGATTTTGCAAGCAGTAAATAAATTCCTATATATTTGGCAATTGGTTGTCCTTTTTAAGGTGTCCCCATTCTCTAGAAGTAACTTTGTCTAATTTTAGGGTAACCATGTAAATAATGATCACATCTCATGACTCAGTAGGAACATTTAACGTTTTCAAAGATCTCAAATGCTTACTTACAATATCTACTAAATTTCTTAATCCATTAACCGATTCTTTGTTTATCGTATTCATATTAAATAATCCCTTAAGATGATTATTCGCGAGCATTCTTGAGTTATCAAAGCAATTACACGATGTCATCCAAGCGTGAATATAGTTACTTGAGCTAAATTCTAAATTTTGAATAAGCTTTAAGCTTTCTGGACCTAATCTGGAGCGCAATTATTGATACTTTTGTATGTCTGATAAAGACTCATTTTGGTTAATTAGAGCCTTAAACGTATTTTTAAATTAAATTCACAATAGATAATCAGACTTGGATATCGGCAAGGTAATCGCAGGCAACTATACCTGTTCAAAATTACTCCCTACCATTCGTTTCGAAGTTTTGTCAGTTTTTTTGGAGTTAGTATCACTTGTACACGAATCGTTGTCGCTTGAAATTTCAGGTTTGGATAATGATTTAAGCAACCCCTTTGAAATCGCTAAACACTTTAAAAACCTATCATCAAGCTCTATACGTTTTTCATATTCGGTTTTTAAATTTTTTTTGCACACAATACTTCAATCTCTAACTGATCTTCTTCAAATTCCTGAAACAACAGAAGGAATTTGTCTCTTTTTAATTGCAATTCATCAATTGTTACATTATCGATCAGCTCCGACTTATCAAAAGCACTTCTTATTCGGTCTAGATATTATGCAAAAACTGTTAATCCTTTGTTCGGTTGAATCGCGTTTTCGTGTTAATTGTTTTAAATTGCTATGACCACTAGCCATTTTCAATCCTTTAATTTTTCAATAAATTTATATTAAACGATACAAATGCAATTTTGCAAGGCCTAAGCTTTTTTGAAGTGATCGGGCTGATACATCGTGATGTACAAGCAAATGTTTCACGCAAATTATCAACAATTGTCCACTAGTTTTGATAAAAAATATTAAGAATATTGATAAATATGAAAGGTTCTTTTTGAATGCGTCCCAGAGTCTTCATACATTTTAATCGCACCTTTGTAAAAAATATCTCACACACACACACGCAAACGCACATACACAAACACATACACTCACCCTCTCTTTCTTACACACACACACACACACACACACACACACACACACACACACACACACACACACATACATGTGCCCACAACACGTATATACTATTTTTATCAAAAAAATATTGCAATATTGCGCATCAAGCTTGAGGCTAACACTCTTTTTTTTAACACCTCTCTCTCTCTCTCACACACACACACACGCACATCACACACACGCACACGCGCATGCACGCATGCACACATGCACACCCACAGGCGGCACACCTTCATGCTCCCAACACATACTATTTTTGACAAAAAGTATCTATCGAGAACTTTCATAGATATGAAACGTTCATTTTGCATGCGTCCCAGGTTCTCCGCACACATGTACTTTTTATTAGCATTTTTTTTAATTACCTCACCCACACAGGTGCCTAAAACACATATATGATATGTTTACTCAAAAGAATATTACAATTTTTCGTATATATGAAAGGCTTCTTCATAGCTACACTGTGTCCCAGCTTCTCCATACACCCGGAGATTTTTATTAGCACTTTTAAAACCATCTCACACAAATTTATTAATAACTGTAAATTGTAAATAATATAAAATGGGCTCAATACATTATTTGACATTTGAAAACTGCAAAATGTGGTTTTTGTTGAAACCAATTTAATAGACGTATGTTCGTTACCATAAATGATTGTAAGGTTGTTAAGAATAATTCTACCAACTTATAAAATTTAGTCATTGCATGATCATAGTTTGAAGTTTTTGTCTATTTACATATTTTAACTTAAAGTATAACAAAAATAAGCTGTTTTAATAGGTTTGAACAAAAAACACATTAATAGATGGGAAATCATCTACAAATGGTTTAATATACTTCAAAGAAAACCTGTCTTTCGTAAACATTTGAATACTCACCCCACTGTCTCAGCTGGTGGGCTTAATATTTAAAATATCAACACTGACTAGTAGTTTGCCCAGTTATCTACGGTAGAGCCACAGACTCTGATCCCCCTCTTAAGCCAACAATTGACAACTCTATTTTCTATCTATTTCTCTATGGGTGTCGCCCATACTTGAAAACGTAATGCTTCATTGACTAACCCTCAAGTTATGTGACCACCTAAAACATAACGCTATCAATACATATAAGGCAAAACAGCACCAGCCACTTGGCCAAGTAACCGGCGAACGTTACTAGTTAACCGCGACCATTGCTGATTAACGATTTGTAAATAAAAATGTACAGTTCGATAACAAGAACCTTATTGTTCGTTGTGGCTTTATGGTTTTGCATAACGCGAGAACATAGTTATAAAAATATCATTCAAGCAACTAAAGCAAACTAAATTATACTGCAACGGATAGCAACATACCTACAGATATATTCTAAAAACTTGCGAAGCTCCTATTGTACATTTTGCGATACAACGTAAGATAGATTTTGAGTCGATGGGGGCTTTTTTTAAAAGTTTATTTCCAAAAACACCACTATCAAATTTATTTGAATTCTATAATAACAAAAAATGTTTTTTTCTTTTACAACAGACTTGAGCGCTTATGTTCATTAAACGTAAAGTAAATAAATCGAAATATACTCAAGTTAATATTTTAATAAATCAATAATTAATAATTACGAATGAGTAGCTTGAACACCTAACAATCTTAAAGTTATAAAGTTCGAAGACTGACTGGCGATGAGGGTTTCTTACAATTAACATGAAGCCTCTGGTGTCACACCGTTTTGTAGGAAAATGCAGATCTTACTGTCTGCTGTTTCTCGATAAATAAAACATTGTCTTTATTCTAAGTAATTATAATTAAGCCTGCTTGATCGCAACTAATTGTTTCTTCTAGTTTCGTCTAGGTTACAAAGAAGTCGTTTCCTATTCATATTTCTAATATTAACTTTGTTGATGCCTGTTATCTTACATTCTTTAATACAATGTATCATGCTATAAGATATAATAATTCATTTAATTTTAAATACATATTAACATAGGGGATATGTAACTCGTACAGCAAATAATCTACAATGCACATTTATTTATACTGTGTAGATACGCATTATACGTGTGTGCTTTATCTAAACCAAATCCGGTGACATTAATTAAGATTGGCCTAAATACACTACGAAACTCTAACACCGTTTTATCTCCTGTAGTTAAACGGTATCATCTGTTATAAGTAACCCGTAGGATATATTATATCATGCTTGCGTACAAGCTAATCACCTCAGTTGTAAAAATCTTGTAAAGGCAAGTTCGAAAGCAGCTATCACACCAGTGTGCTTCAGTCGCTGTACAAATTACATCTTCTTTTCTCTAAACCCAGACGTAGTACTTAAGATATTATTATCAATAATAAATTGCAATTTCTCAGCAGTGTCTGATCTATTCTAAGTGGTTCGTTGCAAATTCGATTCTACTACTTTGTTCTTCAAATATTGATATATTCTAATACAGTTGCAATTGAAAATGATAGATGTTTTTGTGATTCTTGGAAACAGCTTACTTCGAATAGCATACCAAGTAGAAAAACTAGATTTTTTTTATCGGTAGCTTAAGGACTTAAAGCTGAAAAGGCCCTGCTGAATGGATTTTCGTCCTAAATGAGCGTTCAGTTGATGTAAAGCCAACTCGACGTTTGGATAGAATTTTATTACGTCTCCCTAACAGCTTTGACTTTAATGGCGGTAATGTATATTTGGCTTTCTCCATCCTTCTCACTAACTGATACAAAAAAAACTTAAACTGTAACGTTATTCCATGTCATTCTGGAGTGCTTTAATAATATTATACATATGCTGCCTCCTATATAGACGACACTGCTAAATTAAGTTCCACTTATTCTTTTCAGCAATGCTAATAAACTGCATAAATTTTTTCAAAATAGTTAAAAACGTTAGAGCAGTTCTGCTTATATATTGCTTTATTTGATGCATGTAAGTCATAGCAGATGTCCAACCAAAGTATGGAACTCTTCACGGGCTTTTATAGATAGCAAGAAAACGACCGATCTTCAAAATTGACTATATATTTGTTCAAATAATCGCTGTTACTTTTAGGATTCATGACTTCTTCCATTACTATTACTTCTACTCCATGTTATTATCATGTTTGCTTTACAAGAACCGTTTAATCTTTGTCACTAACAGAGCTTGTCCACAGACAGTTACAAGTCTAAACTTGTTCCACCGCAGCTCGCCTTTAACAGTTAATTCTTTTACTATACAAAAAGTAAGTAGAGTAGCATCAGCATATATATCAACGTCAATCAAATAAGCTTGTGCTTTGAGGGAACGTTACAGGAACCAGTGGCAGTTTGTTAGGTGACGCAGATAAACCGTTTCTTCACCTTGAATTAAAAAACTAAAACTCAGACAAAGTAACTACTGGATTGCTTTTTCTTTTGTAGATAAACAATTATAATTACTACAACTATCATTTGACGAATTCTTTCATATAATGAAGTCGTCAAGGAATTGTATGTTTTAACGGTTTTAAAGTTAAAAACTGTACGTTTGTTAAAAAGAACTTATAGTCTACTATCCTGCTAAAGTACAATTTTCCAACTGTATTTCAAATATTTCAATCAATTTCAATAAAGCTGTAAATACCTAACTACAAATTAGTTTTAGAATTTATATTTAATTATTAAATTAATTCAGCTTCCTTAGCCCTTAAATATATGCTACCAATAAAACTTGTAGTTATACGAGTGTAAAGGTTGGTCTGAGCGGGTGATGCAGTGTATGTATTTATTTCAGGCTGCTGCGTCACATAGTATGATTACCATGATAACAGTAGCCACGATGTGGGAGTGGGTTTCATAATTTTACAACAACCCGATTAGACTGGAGACTGTAAGTAACGCGTTCACGAATTCGTATTCAATTTGTCACATTTGAAATCTTAGTGCGAGTTGTGTAAGTTGCGTTTTCGCGTTAAATCTGTGACTGTGTTTCAGTTTGCCAATGTATCCTCTACATAATGCAGTGTATATATACTTAAAACGTTTGTTACGTTCCATTTTCGTACAACTAAATTTTCCTGCATAATTGTAAATAAATGCTTCATTTACGTTTTTGACTATTCTAAATTCAGAATACTTCCAAACTAGGCAACGTACTTTACTCCGTGCTCTTTCACTATTTGAAGTCTGGATTTAATTTATCAAACTCCATTTTGTTGCTCATTACTAACACAGGTCCGCTATCTAACACATGTTTGAAGGAAAGCTGTTTTCTAAAATTGACATAGGTGCTAAATTGCGCTCTATATTTATTTTGATCTTGCCTTATACCACTGCCATTTATAAAGTGTTGTTACTAAAAACTTTGGAGTTATAGAAATTTTCTAAATAAAAGTATATGCCAGAACCATTAAATTTTTTGATTTATTTCTGTATGTTGCTCTTATTGAACAGACTAACGTTCTGTTTTAATATATTTGTTATTACATGTACTCTAATATTGTTTTATTTCAGCTAGTTAATTTGTGGTATCGCGTTTCTACTACTACCCACCCAAATCTCAAACTGTAATAGCCGGCTCATACTTTTTGTTGCGTCGCGAATTTTAAAAGTAACGCGCCTTTTTCTAGATGAAAAAATGACAAAGGCGTTTTTGTTAGTTGTAAAAGTCCATGGTTACTGTAACTGAAAGTAAGATTATAAAATATAAAGACAACTAAATATACTGAAAGCTTTAAGACGTCGTGGGGTCGTGGTATTCGGTATATAGTTTGTTTGGTAATTATTATGCAAATAAACTTTTTTGTTTGCCATGCTTAGTAACTGGAGGCAAATCAGTTGCTTAGGAAGGAACTGGTTTTAATAATTCTGGCAAGTGATTCGCGCTTTATAAAATCATGAAGGTTTCTCTGACACGTTCGTAATGCTTTGGGTTTTGTTAAACTAAATAAATAAACTGCATCGTGGACTTTTTAGGAGAAAATTGCGGCCTGTGCGTTTAAAATTTTAATGAAAATGTTCTAAATAAGAGCTTCATGCAAATACCTATTCGCGCAGCTACTTATTTAGATAGACAGGAAAAAGCATTTCGTGATAATCTTGAAGATGTCAATTGTTAATTCTAAAGAACTATATTGGACGTTTTTATTTCAAAACGTTAAGTAGATATCCAAGAGCAATATGAAAAGTAAACTTGCTCGCTTTAACTATAAATCATCTTGCTATGAAAAGTATGTTTTCTCTGGCACTACCAAAACTATATAAAACAAACTGATTGATTCTATTTGTCAATATATTTATGAATGCGTAAAATGAGATTAACAGCTGCAACTTTTCGTTTATTCAGGTAGACGATTCCACATATATTATAAACAAATCCCAATGCACCATTTATTTAAGTATGTTATTCCTGGCGGAAAATTCGTAGAACGGTTTGAGATTTCTCAATGATAGAAAAAGTAAAGCAGCTGACATATTGCTTAATGTTGTTTCAAGTTGCCTAGACGTCTCAACTATATACGAAAGCTTATCGGCCAGTGCTTTTATAGAACAACCGTGATATGTGGGGGGGTCTATGCTCGACTTCGTTCGATATACAGGGAGTTTATAAAAGAATTCCTTGATTTAAAGTTTTATTTGTACACAGTAAAATTAAAATAATGGTTATTAAACCTATATAGTATTAAAGAGGATCTTCTCAAGTTTTTTTTGATACCTAATAAAGTTCAATATGTTCACCATTTGTTGCCCTGACCACGTCTAAATGATAATCAGTTCCTTCCCAGGTATTCAGCAGCATCAGGCGTTGCGGATGCTAGAGCTGCAACAATCCTCTCCCTCAAATGAGCAATGTCACGGATCTTCTCGGAATAAACAATGTTTTTTACATGTCACCAAAAAAGGAAAATCAAGTGGAATCAGAACTGGGCTCCTTGGTAACAATGCGAAGTGCAAGTTCAACGCATCACGGATACGGTTGCTATAGTGAGGTAACGCGCCGTCTTGTTGGAGGACAATCGGTCCCTTTTCTAGTTCGATATCATCTATCTGTGGGAAAACTTATAGTTCAAGAATTGCACAATAAATATCCCCATTAATTGTCTTCTTTGCGATGCTGAAAAGCCCTACGATACGATCATGCATCAATCCACACCACACATTGACTTTGGGAGAGTCTCGCTGATGTTCTATGTATTCATGCGGTAACTCAGACTCCCAAATCCTACAGTTGTGTCGGTTGACAGACCCACTTACGTCAAAAGTTGCCTCATTTGAAAATATAATATTTTCTAGGAAGTTCTTATTGTCTATGATCCTGTTCAAAATGTAGACTACTAAATCGAATATTTTCACTTTGTCATTGGGCTTAATTTTACGAAGAAGTTGAATCTTATACCCACTAATTTAAGCTTCTTTCGCATCACTTTGTACACGGTAGACTTAGGTACTCCCAACCCCAAACTTTGCCTTGCCAATGACCTTTTAAGGCTACGAATATAAGATGTACGGATCCGTTCCACATTCTGTTCAAAGGCTGAAGGCCTACCCGGTGGCTTAATTTTTAAGACACTACCTGTTTCCCAAAAGTGATTATACCACTGCAGAATAGTTTTATTAGTAGGTCACCACGATAATTACGCCGAACTGTGATCACTGAACTCGATTAAATAAACGAAATTACACACTGAGCTTTCTACTGTGGCGTAGCCCTGACTGGTGAGTGGTGACTGCCTGTCGGCGGAAGCAGTAGCACTCTTCTCCCACCACGCTTGCTCCAAGGCCACGCACTGCGATCGTATATTGGCAAACCAATCTTGACAATATCCTGAACTCAAGTTCAAAACCCGAAAGTTTATTACTGGCTTCGTTTTTTAATTATGATTTTTTGAATCAAGGAGTTCTTTTATAAACTCCCTGTATATCATCAGTGATATTTATCACCTAAAAGTATCGCATGCGAAGTGGATTTTATGATGCTTGGTATTCTGTACAGGATGTGATATGATGTTTTAAATATCCAAAGAAGTGAGGCATGTCGTAAATAGAATAATAATAAAAGCCAATAGTTAACCGGAACGAATCACGTGGTTCCAGAAGCTGCCAGATCGTATTTTGTCGGGCAAGATCGAAGATTGGATGAACGTAATGTTTACTTGCATTAATTACTCCCAACTAACAGAGTTAAATAAAATAGGGGGCAATTATGCAGCCGTAAATTTTCCTCTAATTTTACAAAAATAAAAACTGCGAAAAATGGGAATGAATTCAACTTTTTATTAAGCGGATCATACGCACAAACATTCCTTCACTTAAATCAAATGATAGTATACGCTTATAGAATTGTCTTTCAGTCACTTCGGCAGCTATTTCAGCTTCTTCCAGTACCTTCAAACCAGCAAATAATGCTGCCTCATCAAAGTTTGCCATAATTGTTATTAATTATAATTATTATTATAATTATTATAATTATTAATTATAATTATTTGTCAAACACCCACGAAATAGACTAAAAACAGTAGCAATTTTTTTGGTTATGTGCATAGAGAAAAGTCTATGGTTATGTGTTATGTCAGTCAATTTTAATATAGTAATCATACGCAATACGTGTGGTTTCATGCCATAAAATATATCACTAGATAGTACACCGCTCTTTGCAGTTCGTGCGATAAATATCTCTTGCAAAATTTGAAGAATACCAACTTCGACGTTTTGTGCGAAAATCGTAAAATAGCGCATGCGATAAATATCACCGTCTTTCGAGAATAGCTTTTCTGGGCTATTAAATGGTCTCTAATCGAAAATATATTTCGTCATATTTTTGCAATTGCCAATGGTTTGTTCCTTTTTCTATCATTTTAACAAACAAACGTATGTGGCTGATATAATAGTTGGAAACCGAATACCTGCTTCTATTATGCCACAATGAACATCAAACTCTAAAATTGCGCTACTACAAAACACGAACAGTGCACCTTGGAAATTTTCTAAATAAAAAACATTTTTAACCAATAGTTTTAGAAACAGTAGACAAATGCATTATTTTCAGCCGTTACTAGTCACAACTGTTTATTGAAATTTTGCAACAACAAAGACATACAGAAGCAGAAACTAACAAAATAAAATTTATAATAAATGTTGAAGGTGACCATCTACAGCTCCAACACATGAATTGATCTATATTGGAAAAACGTCTATAATTAAAATGTATGTAGTTTACAAAATTCCAATATTCTGCGTTAACTCAACCTTTACAAAAAAAGTTAAACCCAGTTTTAATTACTTCCCTTTGGGAGGCGATATTTTATACAAGAGTTGACTGACAAAATATTATTACATGAAGTGCGCTTCTTAAATTCAAATCGCCTTAATTGTTCCGCATGAATTCTGAAACGTCCTGTTTAAGAAAATAATTCGAAATAAAGGTTTTGTGAAAGTACTTTCTTATTTCTTTTATTATCTCAGACACAAAATGGCGGTATTAGGAACAGATGTTATACATGGCACAGATTAAACACACAAAATGGTACAACACTGTCAAAATCAATCATTATTCCGTAGGTTAGACTTTCTGTGAAGTTGTGTGCCGATCAGGGCAGCAATTTTTAGTCAGCTTTATTCCGAGAAGTTTATCGGTAGCTGACGATGAGAAAGATTCTAACAACAACATTGCACCCGCAATCGGATAGTATGACGGAGCGCATAAACCGCACCTTGGACAAGCTCCTTTCCAAGGTGGTCCCCAAATAACAAAGAAACTGGTACCAATATTTACATATATTTGGTTGTCCTATCGGTCTTCGGTTCATGAGAGCACTGCACAATCACCTGCATGTGATATGTTGGGATGCGCGATACGTCTACATGTGATCTTGAGTTTGGATGTAAGTTCGGAAATGACGTCTTGGATGAGAGCAACGTAGAGAAGTTTGCGCATAAGATGCACTACACCCTTGGTGACGTTAATAGAAACATCCACATTACAAGCGATCGGATGAAGACCAGATATTGCATTAAGGAACACGACTCTGGTTTTCAAAAGAGCGATCGCGTCTATACAGTTCCAGACAAAAGTGTGTACTGTGGCCAAAGATACAAAGACATTGGGAAGGTCTACACGAAATTGTTAAAAGGATTAACGATGTAGTGTACCGGATCGATAAGTTTCCTAAAGGAAGAACAATTGTGATACACATTAACCGGTTAGCACACTACGATAGTAACGACGCCGGTAGTGGGAAAGAACGACACGCAGTGAGATGAACAAACAGTTGCACTCAGCATGAACGAAGATCTGGACTGAGCTGTGGTTGGTTGATGTCTTTGTACAGAGGCACAGGCATAGCGAGATTTAGGGAAACGGAAGAGATTTAGGTTGATCTATTCGATGTGCCATCGGCGCTGCGTCCGCTTCTTTCAGATGAACTTGATTGATAGGTTACACATGCTTTATTAACCATACAATAGGATATCTCTAGAATGATAGTTGCATAATATTTGGTACGTTTTAGAATTATCTAGTGATTTTGTATGCGTACCTAAATCGCCGCCATGAGTGCTGAAGTTCAGTTCTAATTGAAGCTTAGAGTTAAATTTGAGTTCTAATATAAAACTTTAAAGGTCGCTATAAGAATAAAATAGCAGTAAATATCCACTAATATAAATTGTTCTATGTGATATAAATTTTTGTAGTTATATAAATTTATATAAAGGAATAGTTGTGCTTCGTTAATAAGTAATTAAGGAAATAGTATCGTAGTTTTAAGAAGTTACTTTTGTGCTGTCAGCGATTAGCTGGAAATAAATTTTTGTGAGAGCTTTTAGAATTTCATTATAGCAACAAGTTGTTAAAAGGGCTTGAATAATCAGTTTAATGATAAAAAGCTGTTGTTTGTGCAAATATAGTTTCCTTTACACTATCTTTTAGAGTTGTGATACTGTTACTGTTTTTTTTTTATAAATCTTCTTTTATTTCTGGCTAGCCTCACGCATAGACGCCAGTGAAACGGTTTTTTCTTCTTGCACCACGTTGTGTGCCAGTGAAACTAATTTTTCTTATAATTATCTGGCCTCACGTTGTGAGCAAGTGTAACGAAGTCTTCCGACATAACTAGGGGTCAATTCCTTGGGCAGAGCTATGAGAAATGGGGAGGTAAGTCGAAATCTGTTTGTAGATAAAACTTAATCTAAACCAAATAGGCGCCACCAAGTCCTGACTTAATTATGATAATTGCATGGCATATTTCTAAGGGCGGACGTGGAGACCCAAAGAAAAAAGAATCGCCTTCGATGACAAAAACCTGTCTTAATAAAATAAGACGCTGCTCCTGTAAGAAATTGTAATAGTTAAATACATAAAGAAGTAGAAAAAAGTATTTCCAATATAAGGTTGGCATCAAAGACCTACTCATAAGGATGTTAGCTTTATGTGATTAGATTTGATCATACTTGATCAAAATAAAAAACTTTAATCCTGAACCAATTGTTTACTAAAAAGAACCTCTTTTAAAATAATATGATTTGTAACAAAAATGTAATCAATAACTGTATCAATCTATAATTTTCAACTTCATGTTTATCTTAATTATTTTTAATCAAATACTTTACAGTATAATATGAACTTGTTATTCAAATAGGGTTCCGACCTGTGCAGATCTGTTCAGGCAGATGACAAATTAACAACTTCTAAAAATGTCAGTATTCAAGTTTTTTAAATTACATATGCAAGTTTTAATTTATATAAAGCAGATCACAAAAATAGACGTGTTTACATCTCTTGTACTAAAGCTGTTCGAGGCACTTGCCTTCAAAAATACATCTGTCAGCAGTACACTGCAGAAAAATATATGACGTCAGTAACACCTGTTGACGTTACTGACGATTCGTAATGAACCACGCGTGTTGTTTTCTCAAAACATCAAATCAGTAAACTTTAGTTTTAATACTGGAAAATCCAGCTCAGCAATTAGTTAAAATTTTTTAATATTCATGCTTTTGCGCATTAAAACAAATTAACGTGTTCCTAGTTTGAAACACATAAAAAGGACTTATCGCTATCTAAAAACCAAAACTGCATTTGTCGCCTTGTTGCAAGAAAAAATGAGATCCTGTTATTTCATGCAACGATCACAGCGTTGTAGTGTGAACCAAATTCATCTAAAACAACTTCTACTATGAATTCGTCCCACGTGTCGAATCAAATACGGTTACGATACATTCTGCAGCCGTTGTAATCCTGTAGTTGAATTACGCCGCCTTACTAAGGCAGCATCTTTACATTGTCCTCGTGTGTCTTAAAAGTCTGCATAACAAGTGTCGTCTTCTAAAAATCGCCTTCTAAATTCTGTATTCTAAAAGTTGCATTGTAAGTTGTTGCATTATAAGTTGTCATATTATAAGTTGTCGCATTATAAGTTGTCGCATTATAAGTTGTCGCATTATAAGTTGTCGCGCTAAATAAATTATCTCAAATTAAACAAGTTAATAACCTTTATACGTTACCGACCGTTATTCGAAGATGTGCTTACTCATTGAAGTGGATTCGCAAATTGCCGGCCTGCAATCTAGGGTACATGTTATTGCTTCTTCCACATATGGCCGACTGACTACAAAACTAGCTCGGGCGGCCGAGGCGTCCGGAGGTGGACCGTCAAACAGAGATGTGTTTGTAAATAGCTGCAGATGACACATATTTAACCACAAGTAGATTACCAAAGGACGCTGCGGGCTTAACGTATTACTATTGTTGTTGAATGTAATTTACTATTGTTGTTAATAAAATTGTTATATTATTCTCGCAATTTTATGGAGGGATTTATTATCAAAAATAAAATTTTACAATACGACTAAAACCATTACACTGCGCTCCGACGTATTGCCATATTTGATACGTGATGCATCCATCAAATCTAATCAGATAGGTCCCTAGACGCATATTACATACAAATTTGACTGTCAATTAATAGAGCATGCTTCTTGCATATGAAGTTTCCCGACGTATGTGGTTAGTATGAGGGAAGTTGTGATTTTTATAAAAATAGAAATTGTATTAGTATCTATTAAAAGTTTTTTAAATAGCTTAACAAAACTAAATTATTATTAGCACTGTGTTTGCAACTGATTTGCTTACTATGTTTAGTAGTTAAGAAAACTCAACTTATTGATTTTACTATTACGTAAGCTGAGCCTGCAAATACAATACTGATCTCTGCCCGACAAAAACAGTTCGCTTTTGTTTGTAAAATATTTATGTCTTTCCTAAAAGCTCAATGGGAGGCTATCGTGAAACGTCTAAATGATAATCGGACCTTTTGTTACAAGTTGAGTAAGCATTTCACAGCTTTGTTCTATTGTGGAATCTTTTACGAAGTAAATAAATGTCGTATTTGCTAGAAACGTAGCGTCATGGTCCTAAAACCTAAACCCTTTTAGTCCTACAGGAAGACCTAATATATGAGTTCAACTCGCTCTTGGTTAACGCTCTTTGTGTTAATTAAACCAATTTGTATATACAAAGCAATTAAATAGTAGATGGCAATTTAAAGTTAGTGCAGACACATTTAGTGTTCGTCCAAAGCCGCCGCAACCTATTGTACAGTGATACATTGCACTCCGACGGCCGAATCAAAAGTGCCGCCAAATAGCTTGTACGAAAACGTTTTTTAATATGTATTTTTTATAATTTTAGAACTCATTAACAAATTATTAATTAGGTGTGGGTCTATATTCGATGGTCATTGTAGTGATCATTATTTATTAATGTAGTTCTAGTTTTAATACGGTTCAGAAGCCTATAAATTATTGGTAGCAAAGTAGATAAAGAACAACCACGATTCGTGGAGAGCGTGGAGTGCGGAGAGCGTGTTTTCTGATACCTTTACAACAGAAGTAATAAACTATTGTGATGTAAAGAGAAAACGTCTAATACTGTTATTGTACACTTACTATGAATGAATTTACAACTGCAACTCAACTTGTACTGATAAACCTCTTCTTAAAGCAAGTATATAGCCCAGTCAAATAAGGCAAAAAAAAGGGGCAAACCTCGTATTTTGAGCGAGTAAGCTGAAAATTTGTATAGACCTTTATTTAGACGTTCTAATGACTGACAAAAAAGTCTCATATCATATCATGCCGGCGTCATAAGTTATTCGAGGTCAAAGGTCGGGTAAAACGGTTTTTTGCAATTATTTCGTTTTCTATGCAAAATACGGCATTTGAGGTTATCATAAATTCTGTAGATCATACACTTATCTACAATTTTTATTAGAACTATTTTCTATAACTATAACCATTCTTGAGATATAGCGCGGAGAGTGGGGAGCGCGCATCCGTATATGTAATATCTATAGGTGACCGGCGTCGCTAGGTGAATAGATGACTATACAAAACTTTTAATTGAATATAAAATATAATTATTGCAATTGTATGAATTTATTTATTTATAAAAATATGTTCATATATTACTTATAGCTGAAACAGTTTTATTATAATATTTGCAAATATATAAACTAAAAATTGAGTCTTTCAAATATATTATAATTCATAGAACATACATATTACATATTAAAAAAAGTGAAAGTGCAGGTATTGAGGGGCAATACGGGGACCTTGAGAAAGTATGGTTCAGTATGGAAATCATATATATACCCCGGTTTGCCCTCCGTACGGTGTTTCGGCCCTTGTACCCTATATACCTGACCCTTATATGGCTGTATAGAGAGTCTAAGCAGATGTTCTGTTGTAAAGTTATATTAGTTTTTTTTTTTCAAGGTTTTATTCTCTATTCCATGTATGTTATTTAGTTGAAATACGTATCTCGACGTTTATTTTAGACAATTTGAAACGTGCTAAGCATTTCATATAAAATGACTGATTTGTGTTTCATATGTAATAAACTGCTTTCGGAAGGAGAAACAGTGAATGTTGTGCGCGGTTTAAAAACATTAAAAACTGCAAGTATTTCTAGAAACGATGGGCATATAGAATATTTAAATACTGTTACTTCTGTGAATGTGCATGTCGACTGTCGTAAAGTGTATATTAGTAAACATTCGATTACAGTGTCTAAGCGACGTCATGAAGATGAAGAACCCTCAACATCATCAGATGAACGTAAAAGAGAACTGACATTTTGACTTCAAAACGTTATGTATGTTCTGTAGCGAAGCAGCTGATGAAGTAGCGGAGATGAAGAAGGAGGAAAATATAAACGCACAATTAGTAGAGTGATCACAATTGAATTTAAAAACTATCATGAAAAGAGCAGATGAACGAGGCGATTTATTAGGCAAGTTAGTAAAAGATCGCATTATTTTTGAACACGACTTGATAGCTGCCGAGGCCAAATACCATAGTATTTGCCATGTTAATTTTCTTCGTCAAACACGTTTACTTGCTACAGATGAAGTGCCTCGACGAGATGACAAAATAATAGCAGCAATGCAAGAAATTTTTTGTTATATTGAAAACAATGAAGACTCGCAGTTTACATTAAAAGAACTGAGGGATGTCATTACGGGCTATGTTCCAAATGATAGAACAATCATTTTAAAATTAAGGAAAGATATTTAACTAATATAATAATAACGACGAAAATAGGATCATTTACTATTATCTCTTTTCGTGATACGCAAGCTAATATTTTATCTAGTGCTTGGTATAATAATAAAAAAGGTACTGTGGAAGAAGAACGAATGCGTGTGGTAGAAACTGCTGCTGCGATTATTAGAGAAGATATTCGTTCTTCTGTTGTCGAGACTAAATCTTATCCGCCTCCAAGTAAAATGATGGACGATATTAATAGAGAAATTCCAAGAACTTTACTGCATTTTTGGAAGAAGTTATTGTAAAACAAAAAACTAAGAGGGATCATTTAAAAACAAAATGTACAGCCATAAGTCATGCTATAATGGCTTCAATGCGAGAGCGATCATTCTCATCACAGCTATTACTAGGTCTATCTGTATTTCTTCATAGAAGATATGGATCTAAAAGACTTTTGGATGTTTTGTCAAGCTTTGGATTCTCTGCTTCATATAACGATACCGTGAAGTATGAAGTTTCTGCTGTTTTACACCCACAACCTCGTATTCTACCATCAGAGACAGGTGTATTAGTACAATATGTTGGAGATAATGCAGATATAAATGTTAATACTCTTGACGGTAATAATACCTTCCATGTAATGGGAATGATAAAAATTATAACTCCAAAAAATGCTGTTATTTACGATGAACGTATAAAAAAATGTACAACAACGCCTAGTGCAAAAGAGTTAGCAGCAGTATCACATGTACCCCTTCTAACATACGAAAAGCATGCTATACCTGGATTGAGCAGAATTGAAGTTAAAATCTTAATGATGAAGATGTACTTACTGAATATTCGTTTAATACTGTTGATTTTTGTGGATGTACGGAAAGTGGAGAAATATTTCACCATTGCCAGGATGGAATGGATTTATAGAGGAACTAACAAAAAATAATAAGAATTTTCAGACTTCTCAGATAATGTTCCTTCCCTTTATTGATCAACCTGCGAGTAATATGAATACAATTTACACTACATTACAATGTGCTATAAATATTGCTAAGACACACGGACAAAAAACGTGCATAATAACTTTTGATCAGCCACTCTATATAAAAGCTCGAGAAATCGTAGCTGCATCAGATGCTAACTCAGACTTGTCTCAAGTAATTGTAAGACTAGGAGGTTTTCATATGCTCATGTGCTTTCTTGGAAGCATAGGATATATTATGGATGGAAGTGGGATCAAGGAAGCTCTCAGTCAAATATATGCTGCTAATTCTGTCGACAAAATGTTGGATGGTCATGCTTATTCAAGAAGTATCAGAGGTCATACGCTATTACGTCTTGCATTATCAAAGGTGATTTTTGAAGATATGGAGATTGAAAATGATAACGTTTTAGATGAATTAATTGAACAGATGATGAGTCACGAAGTAACCTATGAAAATTTAGAAGGATGTGCAAATAACTGCCAGTTAATAATCAATCAATATGTCGACAAATTTAATGAACTAAAAGCTCGAGGTCCCACAGCTCAATTATGGTTACAATATTTCCATATGGTATCAATAGCACTAGACTTCATTCGCGCTGAACGGCTCGGACTCTTTGAGGAGCATCTTAATGCGGTGAAAAAATGCTTCCGTATTTTCATGCAAGTGGTCGCTTTCTTTATGCCAAGTCAACGCATCTCTACCTCCAAGATATGATTACTTTGAGAGATACAATGGACCAACAGAATTTTGAGAATTTCAAAACGGTTTTTCACGGTAAAACGCACAGATAAGTTTAACTCAGGAACGTGGACTGATATGATAATCGAGCAAAGTTTGATGAAGTCCATGAAGACAGAAGGAGGCGTATCAAGAGGTCGGAGTACACAAGATAGCGTTTTGTCCAAGTGGGTATACAGCATGTATGCTACGTCTACTATCTGTGACGAAATCGAAAAGTTGTGTAATATTTCCTTAGACTCAGTAGACCAGCATGTCGATTCTAGTGATTCACGAATAAAAAGAGACAACACAGATGTAAGTAAGCTTGTAGAATGGTTTACACTTCACAATCCTTTCCCAAATATAAGGCAAGTTGTATCAATAGCTTCAGGAATTGTGGGAAATGACACCATAAACTGCCACAAAGCAAGCACTATCGGCCTGGAGTCAATGGAAAAATTACTGGATTGACATTCAATGACATAAAATTGAAGCGTGCAGACAAAGTTGTTCCACTTTCTACAGTCAACAGATCTATTAAAGTGAATAACTGCAAAGTCGCAATAGATCCGTTGCTACTTTTTCAGAGAATAACTGTAAACAAGAAGTTTGACCACCATCTTGAAAAATATCTACAATATGAATTAAGTCCATACCCAACATCACTATTTGATAATGCTGGCATGCGAAAAGTCCAAAAGCCAAATTGTTCAATATTATGGAACCTGTTGATATTGAACTTAATCAGAATAATGTTACATATATCATCGATGGTGGATTTCTTTTGCATCGCGTCGTATGGAACAAAATGATACTTTCTCTGTAATCGTCAATAAATACATCAACTATTTGCAAAACCATTTTGGTTCAAATGTTGTTGTTGTATTCGACGGATATGCAGATTACAGTAAAAACATAAAAGCAATGGAGCAATTGCGACGAACCGCAGCTTTTTCAACATCTTACGAGGTACGTTTTGATGCAACAATGATTGTGCCGACCAGTCAAGAAAATTTTATCAAACAGGAACAATAAAAAAAATTTCATTGAAATGCTTATTGAACAACTAAAAATCATTAATATCGCTACAAAACAAGCTAGAGATGATGCTGATGTCCTGATTGTCGAGACAGCCATTGCAATATCCGAACAACAAAAAACTGCTGTCATCGTTGGAGAAGACATCGATTTGCTGGTCATATTAATCGGACGAACAAAATTATATCAGCGAGAAATTTTTGTCAAAAAAATTGGCAAAGGGAATATAGAAACAAGAATGTATTCATCAAAAAGTTTGGACAAATATCCTCGCTGCAAAGAACATATTTTATTTTTGCATGCATTTACTGGGTGTGACACGACATCATCACTATTCAACAAGGGAAAGTTGCAAATTATTAAAATATTTGAAAACATCCTGATTTGTGTCAGTCAGCGCAATTATTTCGGCAAGAAAACTGTCCTCCAGACATATTATATAATAATGGAGTACGTGTTCTCTTAGCAATGTATAATGCTCCGAAAACTGAACTGAATATCGACAATCTCAGGTATCTGCAATTTATTAAATCTACAAGGCTCAATAGACCGGTGCAGTTATCGTCCCTTCCACCTACGAGTGCAGCAGCTCAACAACATATTTATCGGGTGTACTATCAAACTCAAACTTGGCTGGGAAAAGATTTATCCCTGAGGAATGGGGTGGTTTTAGAATATGATATTCTACTTCCTACAACAACATTATTGCCACCAGCACCAGAAGAACTGTTGAGCATCATCTTCTGGAATTGCAAAAGGGCTGTGGTGCTAATTGTGGATGTAGGAAAGTAGGGTTGCAATGCTCTGCGGTATGTGGCCAGTGTAATGGCCAAGCCTGTCTCAATGCTCCATCGACATCAAATAATATTGATGAAGAAGTTGAGTATATGCCTCAAGAGATATTTGATCTCTTAGAGACGAATATTACCGATACGGAAGATTGCGATAATGATCTACTCATCGACTTTGAAGATCAAGACGAAGAAGACAATGACGAATAAGACCCATTATAGAAATTTATCTGACAATTTAAGTCATTAAGAATAAATATAAATATATTTTTTGTAATTACACAGTGTGATAAATAAAGAATAAAGTTAATATCGTCTTATTTCTTTCAATATTTGCCACATTTTCCTCTGTTATTTATTTTTAATAATTTATGAATATTAACGTTGAGATAAAACTATACAGACTCGCCGAGAGTCATATACTATAGAATAATAAATATTATTACGAAAATTTCTTATAAATAATATATTTAATAATTTTTTATAAATAAATAAACTTATTACATCTATAAATAATGAAAAATAATATCAAAAATTGTGCTCTTACTTTATTAATTATTTTGTATAGTCATCTTTTCACCTAGCGACGCCGTTCACTTATAGGTATTACATATACGGATGCGCGCTCCCACTCTCCGCGCTATATCTCGAGAACGGTTGGAGTTATCGAAAATAGTTAAATTCGAAATTGTAGATAATTGTATTATCTACAGAATTTATGATAACCTCAAATGCCGTATTTTGCATAGAAAACGAAATAATTGCAAAAACCGTTTTACCCGACCTTGACCTTGAATAACTTATGACGCCGGCGCGATATAATATGAGACTTTTTGTCAGTCATTAGAACATCAAAATAAAGGTCTATGCAAATTTCCAGCTTACTCGCTCGAAATCCGAGGTTGAAGTCTAATTTGACTGGGGTAATAGTATGTGAGTCACAACGAAATATTGTAAAATGCTCTTTACCATTCTTTGGTTTAAAACTACACGTTCAGTTTATCTAAACTCATGTTAACGTGAAACCATTCTGTTCGAAAACTTAAAAATATTGGGTAGAATAGCTATACGTTTGTCAGGTTCCTAATATAGATATAAATGACTGTTACGGTTGCATGTGCAGGGGCGATGGGAGTTTACCTGATAGAGCTATTGCGAGTACAATTACTACTACTGTTAGTGCGAATGTAGTGTAACATGCCAGTTTTGCACCCTGTCATGTTCCAGTTTTTAAATTATTTCCTTACGTATTTCTCCCTTCTTTTTTCTTCATATATTAAAGAAAGTTCCTCCTTTATTTATCTTCATGTACCGTATTTTGTATATTTAAAGTATGAATTATATTTAGGTTGTGTTATGTCATAACACGAATTCATAATTTTCATCCATGTAAACACTTAATTTCGTTCAAAATGAATGTATCTCTAATTATATCACATGTTATTTAGATAATTACTTCGAAAGGAAGTAATAAAAAGTAACCTCTATGTTATTGGTAGTTATTATCCAGTAACACAAGTGAAGTAGTTTTAAATCTACAATTAGTAAAAGATTTACCTTGACGTAGTTTCCTCCCTGTATTACCGGCCGAACGATCTTTGGTTGTCTGCGCATAGCAGATCTTTATTCAAATCCGGCTGTGAGATATCACGCCATTTGTTGCCCAAGATGCCTGGTCTTCACATGAAGCACTTGATGTTACGTTTTATAATTCCGCTGTTAACTTACCCATCGATTGGTTTAAAGATGGTAGGGATTGTTATAGATAAAATCTGTTACAATTTGAATGTACCTCGTGACACTTTTTAATACTTACACAAATTTGTATTGTAGGGTTCTTCTAAGAGGCCAATCTGTACTTGCTTTTAAGTATGATTTTACTCAACTTTGATGCTACCTCACAATTTCTATCTAGTTTAATTTAAAGTACCTTCACTATTAATTGCAAAAAGATGTCTCTAAAATCTTAAGTTGTTTCTGTAACATGCGCCGTACAAGGCCATCGTAACAACATTGCAGGGGATTCAATTATGTGGTATTTGCCATTTTATCTTACAACTACAACACCAAATGAAGTTGGTGTTTTATTACTTTTAAGCTTATCTACTTTGGATGGCCGATGTTTCGTTCCTTCATATAAATCGACTCAACTACCAGCTTTGAATATGGTTCACAAACCACCTGTCTGAGTTTCTAATTTTGTTTGCAATATAAGTTTTGTTACTATATGTGGACTGCTTTAGTGTCTGTAAAATAGATTTGTCAAATTTACATAGTCCCGCTTCAACGTAACACATGTTCAGATAACCTTAAGTAAAGAATTTAATACAACAAAGGTGTACGCCCTAGGTTTCATGAAACTGGAGGTTCAAGTACTTTACACTATCTTTTAGAGTTGTGATACGCCTAAAACCATTATACTGCGCTCCGACGTATTGCCATATTTGATACGTGATGCATCCATCAAATCTAATCAGATAGGCCCCCAGACGCATATTACATACAAATTTGACTGTCAATTAATAGAGCATGCTTCTTGCATATGAAGTTTCCCGACGTATGTGGTTAGTATGAGGGAAGTTGTGATTTTTATAAAAATCGAAATTGTATTAGTATCTATTAAAAGTTTTTTAAATAGCTTAACAAAACTAAATTATTATTAACACTGTGTTTGCAACTGATTTGCTTACTATGTTTAGTAGTTAAGAAAACCCAGCTTATTAATTTTACTATTACGTAAGCTGAGCCTGAAAATACGATACTGATCTCTACCCGACAAAAACAGTTCGCTTTTATTTGTAAAATATTTATGTCTTTCCTAAAAGCTCAATGGGAGGGTATCGCGAAACGTCTAAATGATAATCGGACCTTTTGTTACAAGTTGAGTAAGCATTTCACAGCTTTGTTCTATTGTGGAATCTTTTACGAAGTAAATAAATGTCGTATTTGCTAGAAACAGCGTCATGGTCCTAAAACCTAAACCCTTTTAGTTCTACAGGAAGACCTAATATATGAGTTCAACTCGCTCGTAGTTAACGCTCTTTGTGTTAATTAAACCAATTTGTATATACAAAGCAATTAAATAGTAGATGGCAATTTAAAGTTAGTGCAGACACATTTAGTGTTCGTCCTAAGCAGCCACAACCTATTGTACAGTGATACATTGCACTCCGACGGCCGAATCAAAAGTGCCGCCAAATAGCTTGTACGAAAACGTTTTTTAATATGTATTTTTTAGAATTTTAGAACTCATTAACAAATTATTAATTAGGTGTGGGTCTATATTCGATGGTCATTGTAGTGATCATTATTTATTAATGTAGTTCTAGTTTTAATACGGTTCAGAAGCCTATAAATTCTTGGTAGCAAAGTAGATAAAGAACAAGCACGATTCATAGAGAGCGTGGAGTGCGGAGAGCGTGTTTTCTGATACCTTTACAACAGAAGTAATAAACTATTGTGATGTAAAGAGAAAACGTCTAATACTGTTATTGTACACTTACTATGAATGAATTTACAACTGCAACTCAACTTGTACTGATAAACCTCTTCTTAAAGCAAGTATAGTATGTGAGTCACAACGAAATATTGTAAAATGCTCTTTACCATTCTTTGGTTTAAAACTACACGTTCAGTTTATCTAAACTCATGTTAACGTGAAACCATTCTGTTCGAAAACTTAAAAATATTGGGTAGAATAGCTATACGTTTGTCAGGTTCCTAATATAGATATAAATGACTGTTACGGTTGCATGTGCAGGGGCGATGGGAGTTTACCTGATAGAGCTATTGCGAGTACAATTACTACTACTGTTAGTGCGAATGTAGTGTAACATGCCAGTTTTGCACTGGTCATGTTCCAGTTTTTAAATTATTTCCTTACGTATTTCTCCCTTCTTTTTTCTTCATATATTAAAGAAAGTTCCTCCTTTATTTATCTTCATGTACCGTATTTTGTATATTTAAAGTATGAATTATATTTAGGTTGTGTTATGTCATAACACGAATTCATAATTTTCATCCATGTAAACACTTAATTTCGTTCAAAATGAATGTATCTCTAATTATATCACATGTTATTTAGATAATTACTTCGAAAGGAAGTAATAAAAAGTAACCTCTATGTTATTGGTAGTTATTATCCAGTAACACAAGTGAAGTAGTTTTAAATCTACAATTAGTAAAAGATTTACCTTGACGTAGTTTCCTCCCTGTATTACCGGCCGAACGATCTTTGGTTGTCTGCGCATAGCAGATCTTTATTCAAATCCGGCTGTGAGATATCACGCCATTTGTTGCCCAAGATGCCTGGTCTTCACATGAAGTACTTGATGTTACGTTTTATAATTCCGCTGTTAACTTACCCATCGATTGGTTTAAAGATGGTAGGGATTGTTATAGATAAAATCTGTTACAATTTGAATGTACCTCGTGACACTTTTTTAATACTTACACAAATTTGTATTGTAGGGTTCTTCTAAGAGGCCAATCTGTACTTGCTTTTAAGTATGATTTTACTCAACTTTGATGCTACCTCACAATTTCTATCTAGTTTAATTTAAAGTACCTTCACTATTAATTGCAAAAAGATGTCTCTGAAATCTTAAGTTGTTTCTGTAACATGCGCCGTACAAGGCCATCGTAACAACATTGCAGGGGATTCAATTATGTGGTATTTGCCATTTTATCTTACAACTACAACACCAAATGAAGTTGGTGTTTTATTACTTTTAAGCTTATCTACTTTGGATGGCCGATGTTTCGTTCCTTCATATAAATCGACTCAACTACCAGCTTTGAATATGGTTCACAAACCACCTGTCTGAGTTTCTAATTTTGTTTGCAATATAAGTTTTGTTACTATATGTGGACTGCTTTAGTGTCTGTAAAATAGATTTGTCAAATTTACATAGTCCCGCTTCAACGTAACACATGTTCAGATAACCTTAAGTAAAGAATTTAACACAACAAAGGTGTACGCCCTAGGTTTCATGAAACTGGAGGTTCAAGTACTTTTATTGCTCTTTGTTTTTGCTAAAGCAATAAAAGTTTCCTTACGTCCTTAACACAAGGTAGATACATATGTGTTTTTGATATATTAATAACTAAAGTGTTTCCTCTTATTTGATGCTTATAATAATATTAGCATATCTGTAACTGTGAAGTTCCTTACACGTAGGTGATACGAAAACTTAGCTATGCTTGAAGGTTTTCTCAAATATAGTAAAATAAAAATCGTTCTCAATAATAGTAACAACTAAGTTAAAGATAAACTAATTCAACCTAATATTTAAACTAATTGTAAATTTTGTTTCAAATTGAAGTTATTTTGTAATATAGCCGAGGTGCTTAATTTATATTCTCTCTGTTTAATTGTTGGTACCCCCATATTTTCCTCCCTGAGATTTACAAGTCCATGCAGCCTCCAAATCCTATAAAGGTCGATGCCAACTGCGCCAAAGTATGCTCCATATTTCGTCGTGTGATTACTTTTTTTATATAACCGGGAAAAAAGTAAGCCACAATAGTAATGGGCAACAACTATCAGAATGCTCCACTACCTACGCTGAAAAAGAGAATAAGAGCCACTCTGATGATAACAATAAAGGTAATCAAAATTTTACAGACCAACTCAAAAGAAATGCCTGAAACAAATATCACAAAAGATTTTGAATATGTGATTGAAAATTTTCCTTTTCGAGTACAAGAGATACATTTCCGCAAAACTCTCATAGAAGAAGGTTTACCGAGAGTTACCATTATTAAAAATTAGACAATGTAGAGGAAATTCATCGACAGTGGTTATTATATTCTTTCTTTAACAGTGTTTTGTGTTGCAAGTACGCTTTTTGGTCCTGAAGTTGCTGAAGACAAATTGTAATACTTAGCAGGTATGCGTAAATAATGTGATTGGCAAAATTTATCCCATTTTCTCAAAAAAGATGTATCAAATGTATCACATAGTTACGGTATTCTGTGCGGACAAGAAAAAAGTAATGAACGTAACTAAAATAACCCGCACCGAGTACTGCAACAAAAAAGGGAATCCAAAGAGTGCGTGGTAGTTAGAAAATCGTAGAGTGGGATGGGTCACAAGCAACAAAGAGGAAGAAATGCTCAAGAGAGAAAATTTATTAACAACACCTTTAATAAAAACATGTTATAAAAAGGAAAACAATATTTATTCAACATATTCCATAGGATTTGCACTGTACAAAAATCTTTGCAAAAATAATTAATACATACCTTAATTATTTGAAACTAATTTTTAAGTTCAACTCCAGTATTCGCATAAAACAGAAATTAAAAAAATATATACAGTACGGATTTTTGTCAGTCACTTTTTTAATACAATTTCTTAATTACTTTATATTCACATAAAACAACAATTAAAAAGTATATATACTGCAACGATCCGTTTAAATTTATAAGTTCATTGTATAAATATTTCCGAGTTATCTTGCTTTAATTCAATTTGTTATTCTATATGTCTATCTACACCGTTCCGAATAGACCTGCACCCTGTCGAAGGTGAAATGGCTTGCGTGTTCTAGTGAGCTAAAGAGCAAAACTACAAGTTCAACCAAAGCCGTAGGGTCGTTAATGAGGAACCAGACTAAGACAGGTCCCCGAAAGAGGGCAGCGGCTCATTCGGTACTCAGATTAGCAGAGACCACAGGGGTCGGTATGGCAGTCTAAGATACACTACCGCGATGTGGAAGTCAACGGGAAATCACCACATTACCTCTGTTACATGTGATTTTTTAATGCTCCACCCGAAGGTACTACATTGGCCAGGAAGCGAGTTTTTTTTTACCTGAAAATTATGATTTCGCCAAACCCTTGCTGTTCCAAGCAAGGGACCAAACACGGGACCTTCATTTTACCTTTCATACCATGAGGGTATATTTTTGTGAAAAATGCTTGCCTAACATTTTTCAAGCAGACCGTGTCGGGATTTGAACCCGGCACATTAACTCCCAAGAACACAGCGCACTTAAATTGTAATAAACATGATGGCATTCTCTGGGGTGAAAAATTTCGGAGCTGAAACGGTCCCACATTCGGATCTCCCGGACGGGACTACTTCGGAGGATGCGATCGAAAAGTTCAGAATAAGAGTCGGGAACATTTTACGAATCGGAGCATGGAATGTTAGAAGTATGAAGCAAGCAGGTAAGCTAGAGAGCTTGAAAATTGAAATGAATAGGTTCGCACTAGACATAGTAGGGATCAGCGAAGTTCGGTGGCCAGAGGCGGGGGATTGTTGGAGTGGAGACCTCAGGGTAATTCATACAAGAACAGAGGAAAGATATAGCAGTTATGCGAAAAAAGATAGGACACTGCGTAAAAAATTATTTACTAAAGAACGAAAGAGTACTCATGGTTAGATTAGAATCTAAACCGGTAAACACGGTAATAATACAAGTATACATGCCCACCTCTAGCTACAGTGACGAAGACGTAGAAGCGATCTACAAAGATATCGAAGACATACTAAGATACGTAAATGGACATGAAAATTTAATAATTACGGGGGATTTTAATGCAGTGGTAGGTGAAGGAAGGAAAGGAGCAGTAGTAGGTTTAGGCACGAGCAACGACAGGGGAAATAGGCTGGTAAAATTCTGCGACATGAACAATTTAATCATCACAAATACATTATTTCAACATTATGCTAGAAGACGATACACGCGGAAAATGCCAGGAGATACAGGAAGATATTGAATAGATTACATTCTTGTTAGACAACGGTTTAGGAATCAAGTAAAAGACTCTAGAAGCTACCCAGAAGCAGATATAGACACTGGCCACAACATCCTAATTATGAAAGCCGCACTTAAATTCAAAAATTTGAAAAAAAGAAAAGGAAAAAGGTACTTCGACTTTGAGAAACTAAAAATAAAGATATCCACGAAAGATTTAAGATAGAGTCAAATAAAGTGCCGAAAGATATCGGAAAAAATTTCGTATTCGAAGGAAGTAGAAATAAAATGGAATAACATTAAATCCAGCTTAGACATGGCGGTCAGAGATATTCAGTGATATACACAAAAGCAAAATAAGAAACCATGGATAACAATGGATATCCTGAATTTAATAGAAGACGAAAATACAAAAATAGATCAGACGAAACAGGAAAACAGAGATACAAAACCATAAAATGGGAAATTATTTACAAATGCAGGAAAGCTAAAGAACAATGGATTGATGATAAGTGCAAAGAGGTACTAACTAAGATGGAAGTAGGAAAGACATTTGAAGCATACAAACTAATTGGAATGAATTTTAGGGATACTAAACCATATAGAAAAAATATAAGGGGTGCGGAAGGAAACGTCATTATAGAAATGTAGAGAAAGTGGGTGCAAGAATATATAGGGAATTTATATGCAGGATAGGAACTAACAGCATTAGAACAGGAATCAGACATTGAAAATAGTGACTTGGGATATCCTACACTTAGAGATGAATTTGAATTAGCATTAAAGGGTTTGAAAAATTGTATGGCGCCGGGTACACTTAAGGTGCAGGCAGAAACTCTAAAGCTGCTGGACAAGCAGCAATAGAACGTCTTTTTCAACTTGTAAGCTATATGTATGAGACAGACGAGATACCAAAAGATTTCAAACGTAACATCATATTAACTATACCAAAAAAGGAAGACGCGGATAGATGTGAAAATTCTCGAACAATAAGTTTGACAGAACATTTGTCAAACACATTAACTAGAATTGTACAAAAACGAATGTACAAACGAGCTGAAGAAATATTAGGAGAAGATCAATTTGGTTTTAGGCGAAACAGGGGAACGCGGGAAGCTATTTTAGCTCTGAGGGTGATATTGGAAAAAACAATAGAAAAGGGGGAATGCATTCGACAATTTAAAATGGAAAAAAAAAATTCGAAATATACAAAAAAATTGGAATGAGTTATAGAAATAGACAAATAGTACATAATTCATACAAAGAGCAAGCAGCAGCAATAGAATTAAAGCAGGATCGTAGAGAAGTAAATATTGGGAAAGGGGTGAGACAGGAATGTTCCCTAGCCCCATTAATTTTTAACTTGTACATTGAAGATGCAAAGAATACTGTCAAATGCAGGAAAACATTAGGAATTACTAAGCAAGGACAAAAGATTGATATACTTAGATTTGCAGATGCTATAGTGGTATTAGCATCTGGCAAGGAAGAGTTAGAAGCTGCTTTTAATGAAATGGTAATAATTCCAACAGAGAGATACGATAAGAAAGTTAACAAAAATAAAACTAAGGTAGTTGTATGCGAAGGAGTGGAAAAAAAATTGTGAACAAGAATACAAATTGGTAACGAGAACTTACAAAACGTTAAGGATTTCTGCTACCTACGAACCCAAAAAACGCAAATTAGGAAAAGCGCAATAAATATAAAAACAAAGATTACCACAAAGTCGTGCTACATTTAACAAGAAAAAGCAACTACTATGTTCTTAACTTTGTCGTACTTCATCGTACGTCTGCAGCACCACATTTCAAAGGCTTCTTTCTACCTTTTTCTTGTCCGCGTGACCTACTGTCCAGGCTTCACATCCGTACAGTGCTGTGCTCCACACATATGTATTAAGCAATCTTTTTCTTGTTTCTATGTTTGTTGTCTTTGAATACAGTAGTTGCTTTTGAGCACAATAGGTGGCTTTTCTTGTCAAATTCAGCACGACCTTGTGTTAATCTTTGCTTTATACCTTTTGCGCTTTTCCCACCTTGCGTTATTTGGCTTCCTAGGTAGCAGAAATCCAGATTGAGCGGATCAGCTAGCTTGATGTTAGCCAGATTATTGAAATGTTGTAAAGAAATATTAGAAGTAGGTAAATTTTCACTAACTTAGGGAAGTACTACATTACATTTGATTTTCCAATGCTCCACCCGAAGGTACTACATTGGCCAGGAATCGAGTTTTTTTACCTGGGAAATTTGGAATTTTGCCGAACCCTTGCTGTTCCAAGCAAGGTAGGGATCTTTAACGTGCGTGACAACACTCACACACGGGACCTCCATTTTACCTCTCATCCGAACGAGGGTGTATTTTTGTGAAAAATGCTCGCCTAACATTTTTCAAGCGGACCGTGTCGGGATTCGAACCCGGGACCTTGGGCGTAGTAGTCACACACATACCACTACGCCACGGAGCCGCCTAGGGAAGTACTACAGCTTGAAAATTAATAATCGGTGAAGAAACACCTATTGGTTTGAGCGAGACGGCGACAACGCCATGCTGAGCATCAGAGCACATGGAGCCTAAACCACTAGGGGTAAGGGAATGTGAAGTAGTACGAAACCCTAAACGTTTCACACTATTTTGCGAAATGATGGAAGTCACGCTACACGAATCGAGTAAATCGCGAAATTTCTGGAAAGAACCGGAGCAATCAGCGATTTCCCCTTGAACGGTCGAAAGTAGAACAACTGAAGTTTTAGCTAAAGAATTAAATAAAGTGACATTCGGAGTTGACTGAACACTACAGCTAACCGAATTCGATGATTCCTTAGAGACAAGAGTAGCGGAAGGCTTGCAGCGGTCTTGAATAGTAGGAGAAGTAGGAGGTGATGCTCTACAGGTGACGGTGTCCGGGCTCAAGCGAGCCTGGTTACTAGTAGCGAAAGAGAGTTTAGACGAAACGCAAACGAAATGCAATATGGAATGACGACTTTGATTGCGTTAGTGGCAAGAGAAAGTAGACTTGCATTGATTAAAAATGTGAGAGTTGCTCTGGCAATTAATGCAAAGATGTTTTTTTTTTGCAAAATTGTAGCGATCTTACGACGAAAGTTTGACGAAATCATTACAGCAACAAAGATTGTGATCTTGTTTGCAAAGCGGACATTTATTAACATTAGACTTCGTCTGGACTAACATGGAAACGGCGGAGCGAGACTTAGACAAGTTGCTGGAATGAATGACTTTGTTTAAATCAGTTTTATGATTTACCGACAATTTCGATAAAGATATACACGTTTTTTCCAGACAAGCAATTAACTCTTTATATGATGGGTTAGCGGTCGAATCTTGATGCAATTCAAAACTACGGGCAGTATGTATATCAAGGCGATTTAGGATCATTCGTACAAGAATAAAATCTCATTGCTCTATGGGCAAGTCAAATTTCTCAAGCGCTTGTAAATTATCGACAAAAGTATCAACTAATTTTTGCAAACCGGCGGGGTTTTCCGAATTCAGTTTGGGAAATTTATCAATATTGTTCCATAGAGCTGAGGCAATGTGACGAATATTACGATATTTTTCCCGAAGTTTATTGTAGACAAGAGGATAATTGGCTTCCGTGAGGTCAAAGTTCTTAATGGTTAAGGATGCGAAACCTTTCAGTGCTGATTGCAGATGCAAAAATTTATCCACGTTCGACAGATCGTTATTAAGATGAATTAAACTATCAAAGCGGTCAATAAAGCTTTCAAGCAAACAACCTTCCCCATCAAACGTAGGGGGCGTCAGCGAAGGAAGTGAAACTTTCTACTTAAAAGTATCTAGCGATGCGGACACATTAGCCAGAAACGACGATTGACTCGGAAACATATTGAAATAGAGCGCTTTTATTGGAAAGTATTGGTTACTGGAGCATTTACGAATAGCGTCTTCCGCTACAAATTATTCATCGGCGTCTTCTGCAGAAGCAATTACACCTATTATAAAATTATGGTGAACAAAAAAGTTTCTCGTACGGTTTCGAGAGATTAGAACTTTGCACAAAGTAAAAAACAAAAGATTGGTTCAACGGTAGATTTTTGAGCGATTTCAAACATTTTCTACAGAGAATTAATTGCAAATTACGTAGAAAACAGCTACGTTTCAATTTTTCTGTTATGATTAAAAATTAAGTAAATACAAAGCACAGCCAAAAAGAAACCGAAACTTCGATGTTTAAAATAACCTTGCGGCGATAACAAATACATAAGCCTAGTACAAACTTTGATACCAAACCAGATATCTAGAAAACTCGTAAACAACTCTAACAAAAGAAATGATGTTATTAAAACTTGCAATGCATAAGCGGTATGATATCGTATGAAACTTATTATCTTTTAAAATCGGTTGTTTATTCAGATCCGGTGAGAAGTAAACCAATGTAACTTTTGCGGTAATTTCGATAGCTACTGATGGTAGAGAAAAGTGGACATATATACGAAATAACAGGATTGATAATAAACAAACAAAAAATTACTTTAAACACTTACCTTGTATGCGAGTGTAGTGAAGCACACTTATATTCATGCGGTCTTTCAAACGAATAACGAAGTAAACAAACTTTGTTAAATGCGTCCGTCAAGTACGGATAACGAAAGTTGACTCTTCTACATGGCAAAGCGTAGCACATGTAAATTTGCGGCTTTCTACAAAGAAAATCGATACTACAATGCCCCGTGTGTTCTCCAAGGTGATAAGAAACTTGTTTCACATGCGAAGAGCATAGTTTATGGTTTATCGATATCGCCGCACTTTGTACAGGCGCTGTGTTTGAAGTAATACACGGCACACGATAACATTTTAATATACCTGGCAGAGGTAAATAATCAAGAAATTCCAAATGGGAAAACAAATTATGCGGTAAATTATACAATATAAACTGAACATAAATTAATCGGTAAATTATATACAATATAAACGGAGCATACGTATTAAACAGTTCTTGGTTTCTATTTAGTTCATTTAGAAAATTGTCCGGACGCTTTATGCGTAATTATTGAAAAGCAGGAAGGCATGGCAATTTTAGGTAATGTGGAATTAGTATCAGATACCAACAACATGCGTCAGGCCTCAATTATAGTTCCTGCAACAACATTTTAACCGTCGATGACTTAGTTGACTTGCATGTATTACAAGAATTTGTATTTTTTAGTCACAATACAAATTATCTGTGAAATTTAATTGAAGCTGTAAAACAGTTTCTGCAAAGTATATTAGGATTTTCCATACTAAGCTTTTAGTGGTAGAATTTGTGAAGTTGATTGAAAATCCATACTCCTCTTAAATGCACTTTAAATCAATTCAATTTTTCAGTTCGCGACTGAATGAGATATGGTTGAATTAATCCGGGTTCTGATTGCAGTGTAATTAGGTCGTGTTCTATTGCACCAGCGCATTTGATTGTGGTTAATTATTCCTTTCTGATATAGCATAGCTGGTTGATCCCTTCAGTACACTGCCTCTAACTTACTTTTAGAAGCGTTGTCGATTGCAAGGTTTTGTACATATAGAGGTGTAAGTAATTGCAATCCTTTGAAAACTTAAGCCGTATAAATAAACAATGCTTTCAAATCATTTGAAATTACTCCATTGAGGTAGCCAATGCACTACACATTTTGATATATTTGAATAATAAAAAAAATATTTCCAAAAATATTTATAAGCAACACAACGAAATTGTATACGTATTTTATTCAACACATTAACAAAAGTAGCTGAAAGATGTAGTTGAGTGCAAAGTAATCGCTAATTTGCAATTTCACATCCGTATACAAATAAAAAGAAACCCTAGAAGTGATAGGTTGCGCTTTATGCATTTGGAACGATTTTGTGTTTAAGCATTGTGTACAGTTAAGTAATGTCTTTGGTCCAGTGTCCATGTGTTTTTCGTTAATTTGATTTATGTATTTTAATTAAGACTGGGGAATATCATTGTATAGACGCACATTTTACGATAGAGGGAAACTTTTCCATCAAAACTATTAAACACGATTTTGTAGTCATTCAGTGGAGTTTAGTTGCACTATTACAAACCAGTATTTAATTACCTTCTCATAAAGGAACTTACGTTATCTTTTACAACATAATAGAATTCGCAGATACGCCCACTTGGAACTTCCTTCGAGACCGCGCGTATACATAAAACAGAGTCACTAACATTCAGCTTTATTATTTGGTTTGATTGTACATTTTATTTACAAGAAGATGCATTTTTTACTTTAGTGATCGATGTTTACTGTTTAATTTATTTTAAAATACACCGAGTGTCAATTGAAATATAAATCGCTGGGAATTATTCTATTATAAAAAAGTAAAAAGTAGGTTTAGTTATTCTATTACTTCTAATTGAGAAACAACCAAATTGCATGAAATTTCACTAACTGCACATTTAGGCAAAAACTTTTGTTGGTGTATGTTGCTTGTGTGGCAAATTTCAGTCATATTTGCATTACTGCGCTACATTGATTGTCGGGACTAATTTAAATGGGCTAAAACCAAAATCGGCGTGACTCAGTTTTTCTTAAACTTACAAAAAAATTTATTCAGTTAACATAACAGTTGTGTGGATGTAAATGCAACATATTTTTTGTTGACCAAGCAAGAAAAATTCATTGTTTTGCTGCTTGGTGACTAATTCACTCATTTCAATGCAATAAACATTGAACATACTTTGTTTACTACATGTTTGTTGTGTAACTTTAGCAAGGAAAGCACAAAGACCTACAGTATTTACTCATTTTTCCCAACAAATTTTATTTTTACTAGAATGAAATAGAAAATTAACCGCGCAACAAAACTACAGATTTACGCTATTTGTAGGTAGTACCAATTTATTTTTAAGAGTAGTAATACAATCAAACGTAAATTCTAAATATTTCAATTGATACGTACTGTAAGTATTGATACTAGCTAATTGAAAATCGAAATAATACCTGTTTCGGTCCTATAGCTCAAATATTACAGACAATTGCAATAGTGAAAATTGTGAGTATTGTTGTTTTCGAAATGGGTAAAGGCAATTATAAACCAAGAACGCGTGCAACTAATAGAAGTAGAACCAACCGAACCAAAAACAAAAGCAATAAATTCTGACCTAAACACTATCGAATTGCATATGAGTGTATGCTAAAATAATGAAATATTCAGTGTGTCTCGATTTGATGCGTCAATAATCCAGAGAGCGGTACTACATGTGTGTAAAGTTAGCACCTTTTTTTAAAAATTATGTTTTTGAAAATTGTTCCAGGTTGTTCTACCCTTGTACGGCATTGTTCCAGTTCGAGTTACAAAAAGTTAGCCAATAGAATAAAAGAGGAAGATGAAGGGTATTTTTTTTCTTTTTTTTCGAAATCTAACATTCTAGTCGTCTGTTATCTGACATTTTAGACAGACCTGTTTTCCCCCCCATTGTAACCTGTGCTTTGACCGTACCTGGGATTTTTATTTCAGTCGTACAGTTCGGTAAGGCGGCAGGCCAAGGGAGGCGAAAAAACCCTTCAGTCCTCCGGAAAAGCTGGAGTTCCTGAGGCCCTCCCGCCTCCACCACCTGCCGCCCCCCGCTTTGTCTGTGACCCAGGCTTCGTTCCCGTCCCTGCCGCGTGGAGGCAGCACTTGTTGTGGTTACTATGATTTTGTACAAGTTTGTGTTTGGGTGTGTTTTGTGTGTAATTGAGTAAGTGTCGATGTTTCTGTGTGCTTGTGTGTGTGCGCGAGTATGTTTTATTGTGTTGATTAATTGTTATGTTGGTGTTGGTGTTGTTTCTACGTTGTGCCTTCGCTCTTTGACCAGGACCATCGGCAGCCGGAAATCCCAGTCTTGAGGGAAAGCGCCCCGCAGAATTTGTACCCTTTAATCCGGACCAACGGCAGCCGGAAATCCAGATTATTGAGGGGCACAATTTGTGTTTGTATGTGTTGTATTGGTGTGCATTGGTTTGCTTTTCTGTGTTTGTTTTGTTTGTGTTGATTAAATAGTTGTGGTGCTGTTGGTGTTGTTTCTGGTTCGTGCTCTCGCTCTCTGTCCGGGACCATCGGCAGCCGGAAATCCCAGTCTTTGAGGGAAAGCATTCCGCAGAATTGGTACTCTTCGATCTGGACCATCGGCAGCCGGAAATCCAGACCATTGAAGGGCACATTTATTTTGCGTGTGTTGTGTGTGTGTGTGTGTGTGTGTGTGTGTGTGTGTGTGTGTGTGTGTGTGTGTTTGTGTATTTGTGTTTACGCTCGTGTTTGTGTGGTTGTGTGTGTTTGGTTTCCAAAAGGTTAATTTCTTTTATGCGTGTTGGAATGGTACAGGTTACAGTCGGGTGGAAATAAATACTTCAATTTGACATTTTGTTGCCTCAATTACTGTTAGTTTTTGGTTCATACAGTGGTGTTAGCGTAAAAAGTTCCTATTCTACTACTTATCCTAAAACTTAGCCTAACTTAATACTAATGTTAGTCCTTATTGCTAGAGACATGATTGGTCGGTAGGTATTGATCGGGTTAGAGTACCTCCTTCGGTCTTCGAGAGCTATTGCTCTCGGAATTTCCAGAAGACGGACTCTGGCGTCGGGGGTGCAGCCCCCGGGATCTTAGAGCAGTTGTTCCTTGGTGTCTCAGTTTGGTACGTGAGGTTGCGTGACGTTTTAAGAGGGCTATTCAAGGTAGCGGTTGTGTAATACTTGCGTAGTCTTTTGAGTCAGTGCGTTTAGATATGGGAAAATTTGTTCGTTCCATATCATTTCGTTGATAGGGATGTCTTGTAGTTTTGTCCTGTATCCGTGTAGTTCCTAGGTAAGGTCTACGCACTCAAACACAACGTGCTCGGGCGTACCAACCTCCCCGCATGTACAGGTGTCGTTCTGTGCTAAGTGCATGCGGTCCCGATAGGTCGGATACGGGCCGTGGCCAGTGAGGAAGTGGATCAGTCCTCTGCTAGGTATGAGACGTCTGTTTGTTAATCTTTGTGTTATGTTAGGAATGACAGCGTACACCCTTCTACCAGTATCGCTGACGTCCCATCTAGCTTGCCATTCCGCGATTATGCTTTCTTTTATCCCTTTTTTGGTGGTTGGGGATTTTCGGTTTTTAAAAGTTGTTTTAGTTTATTTTGGTCGTTGTTTGTTAAATGATATATTGCTGCTCTTTGCTAGGTTATTAGGTCGAGTGGCATTGTTCCGATTAGCACATGGAGAGCGTCATCTGCGTTGTTGTATATGCCCCTGTCATTTTTAGGATTATGCTTCTTTGGGTTGACGATAGTTTTTGTTTTACCTTGATTGTGTTTAGGCGGTGGCCCCAGGCGCTCGCAGCATATGAAACCATTGCCGCAAGCACGCTGTTGAGGTATAGCCTCACACAGCCAAGGGGGATTTTGTAATGCCGTTGCGCCAGTGTTGCAATGTTTTGCATGACCTTTGTAGCATTATTGCACACAGTTGTTATGTGCTCAATGAAATTTAATTTCTCGTCTAGGGTTGTACCTAAGTATTTGTATGAAGGGGATCTTCTGATGTTGACTCCTTCTAGTTTAACTATGGGGTATGTTTTACTCTTCTTGATATAGTCCAAAAATCGATTTTGGGATACCCGGTGGTGATGCGAGATCAATACTCTATAATTTATATAGGGCCGCTAGGCGGTCGCGTCTCCAATGTTCTGCCCGAAGGTACTACATTCGGTTTGTTCGCGAAAAAGGGGTTCCAACAAACAAGTGTTTTGTTCGTATTTTCAAGTTTTTCAGACGGAGATGTCCTTTTGGAACAACTAGAACACTGTTTAACAAGGATCAAACCTTTGACTTCTGAAAAAGTGGTGCAAGTATTAAAATGGGTTTCTCCGCCTATTCGAGAAATCGTTTGGAATAAAATAAAATTGATTAGGAGCAAAGTAGCACAACTTTAGAACAATCTGAAACAACTTTCAAAATCGTAATTTTTAATAAACGGTGTGCTAAGTTCACATACATCGATTCTACGCTACACATATAACATGGGGGGATATTTTTAAACACTTGTGAATGCTCTTTCTATCCTAATGTATAAAAATATTTAAAAAAAGTGTTGAATCATGTTTACAAGCTAAGGTTAGTTTTCGCTTTTTGCATTGGATGTCTGCGCAAAATTTAGAACTCGAAGACAAAAGAACACAAATAAGAATGCAAAAATTTGAAAGTGTAAAGGACTCTATGGTATTAATTTCTTTTGTGTAGAATCGCTCATCTAATATCGACGCTTTATTTTCGGACACTCTGTTAGGTTAGTCATGCATTGTATTTCAAGAAAGTTGTAGGACTAACGATACGTTAGCTTCCCGTCAGTTACCGGCTGGTGTTGATTTGATTGACTTGGAAACAGTTTGGAGTGAGACCAACATAAGTATTTCAAATAGCTCTTATGATCCATCCAACCCATAAAGAACGGACGCCGAATTTAATGAGTATATTAAAATCCCTAGTATTAATTCAATTTTATAATATTGTCTATAGAATTATGGCGGAGGAACTTACAATTGAAAAGGAGTCGCTACAGTATAAAGTTGAAAGCAACAGGATTGTGGACATCGCTTATCTCTTGCAGAGGACACTGTTTCTTGCAGACTCATGCGCGTGTATGCACTGCAGGTAACTTGTTTCTTGAGAAAGAAAAAGGAAATGGCTTTAGTAGTATTCTGTTTTCAAAATGCAATACGTGCGACAAAACATATTCATGTTCCAGAGAAACTGTAAAAAATACACATTTAACCCATGCAGCAGTATGGGAAACTTTGTTGACTGGAAGTACCTTTACCCATGGAAATTTTTTTGGCAACTTTGGATATACCATGTATGAGTAAAAATCGTTTTTATTCAATTCAAGAAATTTTGCGCCAGGTAAAATATACATTCATAATTTACAAAGCAAAAATATTACAAATGTGTCCAAGGTTTGGAGCGATAGTAGTATACTTTCAATGGTGAGGAAGAAAAATGCATTGCATTGGAAAATGGTGACATAGATGATGACGGAATTCCTTGAATTACTGCTTATCTAGATGGCGGATAAGCCAAAAGGAGTTATGGCCAAAATTATGATTCTGCTTCTGGATTCGTAATTACTGTGGTAGTGACATTAGTATATATTATAATTTTTATTTAAATTTTAAAGAGTTATCGTCGGGCAAAAAACAAAAAAGTGTTATATGTTAATGTTCAGAATAAATTTTGTATAATTTGTAAAAAACAGCAAATGAACATCAACATGTCAAAAATCGGGAAGGAAATTCGACAGTAACGAAAGCCGATATAATTATGGAAGGTTTTAATCGAAGTATTGACCAGCATGGGGTACGTTACAAGCAATTTATAGCTGATGGCGATTCGAGCGTGTATGTGAAAATTCAACAAAATGTTTCATATGGCAACAAGGTAAAGAAAATTGCAAAAATAGTATGCACAGAATATATTAAATGTGGTAGTCTGGTAGTTTTGAATTTGTAACCTTCTTTTGAGATATTTGAAGTTTATAGGGCAATACAATACTGCTCTATTTAATACACTCTATATGAAGCATCATTCTGTAGGTTCAAAAAATAGAATGCACAAATCACTTATAGTAAAAAACTACAGCAAAAGATTGTACGCTGTAAAAAAGATACGAAACAATTTTCTGTAACTGTAAGAACATTGTTGACAGCAACAAAAATTAAAGAGTTGCAAAACATTGCTCAAAAAGCAATATATGATAACGCCCACGGTGATTTTCCTTGCCTAATTGAAAGATCTAAATGATGGATCACGGCATTTTTTCAGAACCATATCAAATGCAAAGATTATTTTTGCGATAATGTGGGTGCAGTATTATCTGATGAATGCAATTTAGTACGTAATTCGAGTTTATTACGAGTAGTGGAAGGTAGACTTATCAGAGAAGTTGATACCTATATATAAACTTTTTTATTTTTAGGAGTTCTTTCTTTAGTGACTAGGAAGGTCGGCTCGTTAATTGATAATGAAACAAACAGTAGAGCTGAGCTTTTTATGAGCATTGTGAATAAATTTAATATGGGCAAACGACTAAATCTCATTCAGAGATCTTCCTATAATATTCGAAGTTACTTATCAACGTTAAAGTATAATGAAGATAGTATCAAAGCAAGAAAAAATAAAAATCATACATTTGCATTCATTAAACATGACTGAATTTGGTGATTTTAGGTTTTGAATGGCACCTGAGGTCTTGGAAAAGCTTTGCCAAGAAAAGTCCCGTTTAATACATCAAAACATATATTAGTAGACAAAGGAAGAAGATATTTGTAAGTGATGTGAAAATCCCTATAACAAGAGGTACTAATGCCAAACGTAAAACGATCTAGACTAAAGATCAAGATTATGAACTTTATGCTATTCAATCAGATATGGAACAACACGTGCTAAAACAAGAATGTGATCGTGTCCTGGAACCGTTAAAAGTATATAGTGAAAATAATTGAATAATGACATATTTTATACTTGAAACGCTGTGGCGCATCTCTGAACAATACAACTTATCACTTTATCACACTAATACTTTTGAAAATCAATACGTATGCGAACTGTGGACAAGTTAGTTAACGAAACTTATTTTTACATTCTACAAAACGGTAGTGTGGTAAACGGTAACCAATTAATAAATCCAACCAATGACAACTATTGCACGTAACTATAGAGCAAGTTAGCGTTATCGCGGCTACCACTGTAGGCCTGTTCGACAACCTCTATTACAAAATTCAGCGTATAAATCGATTGACAGTTTCCAACTGTGGAAATGTCATCAAGGGAAGGGTTGGAACCTCATGCCATAACTTGGTGAAGACTATTTTGACTCCTACAGCTTTCTATTCCAAAGCAACTGAATTTGGGAAGATGTATGAATCTGTAGCAATAAGTTTATTGGCAGAAACTTTAGGCATAGAGATTCAACCTAGTGGACTTTATATAGATATAGATTACCCATTTTTAGCAGCATCACCTGATGTTAATTTTTTCAAACTAGAGATGGACTCGGGCTCGGGCTTTCGGGCCGACCCGGCTCGGGCCGGGTTCGATTTCGGGTGCGAATCCGGGCCGGGCTGTTGACTACTTTATTCGGGCCGGACCCAGGCCGGGCCTGTTTTTTCGGGCCGGGCCGGGCCAAACGATTCGGGCCCGCCCGAATTTTTCGGGCCGAAAAACGTACGAGTAGATACTCCACTGTCCTTTCGCTTCTATCTCACATTGAGTAAGTAAACGTTCTTAATTATATTCTCACGTAGTGTCTTCATGAACCCATTAATAATAAGTTTTTCGTCTTGTTTAGTGTAAAGGAGACGTGATATTATAACTTCTTATCCCGAATATTTTTTCCCAGTTCTATTTAATATCCCTCATGTTGTACTTTAGGCAAGTTAAAATCTCCAGGAATATCAAACTACGTGATTTATTCATAATTCAAAAGTTTACACGATTTATATTATGTATTTGTATATACTTTACATTTCAATCATGCGGCGAACGTCGATATTATCAGTCGCGAGAATAGTTTATGTCTACCCTCTAAAACACTAGAGAGTTATTGCAACGTTCATTTAATCAATTTTTTAATAATATGCACCTATTTAGAATTCGTACCAAAAACTTTATTTTATACTATAGTTATCGAACAAATCGAATTTTAACAAACTCACTTTTATTGTAAACTACTGCAGAAGTCAACTTATCCGACAAATTTTATTCTTCGCCGATAAACTTCAGAGTACGCAGTAAACAAATGTACAAATCTTAATACCAACAAACTGCCACACTAACAAAACTTATATTCTTGCAAAATTTATTACATAAACATTACATTACACCACAAAATCTCGCACAAACTTCACAATATTCGATGCATAAAGCACAACCACGGCATTTGTGTTAGTCATTTTATCGTCGCTTTTTATTGATGGTGCCAAGGTACGTAATATCGCAACTGAAGCGTCGCAGCCTTGCATTTCGATTAAAAATCTATTTAAAAGGGCATTTTCAAAAATTTATACCTATTCAATTTCATCTACACACACACACGCACGCTCGCTCGCACGCACGCACGCACGCACGCACGCACGCACGCACGCACGCAATAACGCACCCACGCGAGCGCTCGTACACACACACACACATACACACACACACACACACACACTATACACCGGAACACTATACAAAAAGAATTAGAACAATAAACAACACAAACAAATTTACAGCTCCCGCACGGAAGAGAACATTCTTGAAAACCTATCCAACATGCAAACATACACATGGGGTCATGGGCACCTAGACAACATTTATCAAAAATTTTTCCTGCCCATTCTGATCTACACACCCAAGAAACGTATATAGAAAAACAGAGTATAGAACTGTATACAAAACACATTGCAGCACCCGCAGAGAAAACATTTCTAAATTAGATTATAAGAATGTTGCTCGCGGGATAATTTTGCGCCATATAAAAGTCTTCAAAATGTCAGACACGAATAAATTCATTACCACAAATATATATTATTCATCGAAGAAAGAAAGCGTAACTATCAATTTTTATTGATATTGATCAAGTATGCTCTTCTGGGACGTCCCTGAGTGTGGTGAGTTGCTAGAAAATGTTTTTATAAACCCTAAAACAAGCATTGCCAAGCCTATAATTTTAGTTTATACCTAAGTACCTTCAAGTGTTTTATTTTAAAATAACAATAAAGCCTAAATAACGCTTTGTGAAGTTATGTACTAATTATTACAACTATAAAATCCAATTCATATTGAGATTGCTGTAGTGCATATCTAACAAAAGCAAGCAGTAGCCCTACACTAAATATCTTCTCTTATTATACTCGGTCCACGTGGAATTGAATAGTATGTCAGCTATCTGTTTCATTTTCTAGCCAATGAGCTTTAACTCTTTATTGCTCTGGTTTGATGCACTTGCCAGCGATCTTCGTTCTCCCTTCTACATTGACGAATGTAGGAAGTGCTTGTTGCACTCACGTCTAATTGCGATACACCCACTTTTATAAAAAAAAGCCTAGCGACAGCTTAGTAAAACTTGGTGAACTGTTGGGAATGTTCCCGCATACCGATTAATTTAAATCCACACTACGCTTATGGAAAATATTTCTGGCACAATCATAAATAGGAAAATTCAACAAAACAATTTATTTTTTGTGCTTTTTATAACAAGAAAACATTCTGAAGACGATGGTATAAAAATTACCACAATATTTTATTTAATTCAGCTATAAACAAATTCCAAATTGTTCAAAATTAAATTCACAATTTTGATATTTATGTCATTATCTTCTTTGATTTTTTTTAAATCCACCACCACTTCCAGAATTTTTTTAAAAAAAAGTTGGCCTATCTAAGACTGTGCCAGAAGAATTAGGAGAGAATTTCCCCAGTCTTAAACAAGTGTCAAGTACGTGTTTTTTTAGTGGGCATCTGACGTACCCCGTGCCGTGCCGAAGTATGCTTGTAGCTCACGAACAAAGTCGACTTTATTACGTAACAGTTCACAGTTTTCTGGTCATCTTGCTCGCTTGTTAAAGTGAACGTCTTTTGCTTTGTCTACAAGTCTAAATTATTGATTTTGTTTATTGCCGTAGTAAATATATTACAGGTTGTGTAAATATTTCAACTTGCAGTTAACACCGCTAAAACTCACCGCTGTAATCTTTTTATTTTTATAGTGGAATTCCAGTCGAAGTGATTTTTAACTGTAACAGAAGCGATATTTATAACAGAAATAATAATTTGTTTTTGATTTAATGCACACAAATCTTTCATACAGTAATAGAAATTCAGTGCAAACAGTAATTAATACTCTACGAGGCAAACATGTGAATTCAAAAAAACCTGTTAGTCAAGTTTCTTGAGTGCGAATTGCAAGAAAACAACAAGCACGCGTAATACGTGTAAAATTCGCTATCTGGTAATTGTTATTACGTTTAATCTTTTAATTGTGTGTGTTTATAAGTTTTAGTGGAGTCTCCTTTGTTCACGTCACAAAACGCCGGCCTTTCTACAGATACTTTTTTCTACGGTTTTTGAATTCGTTATCGAATCATCCATCACAGGCACCTGTTGTTTCTTTATAACCATATTTGATACCTTTGCCGTTTACAAATAAGTAATCAAACTATTTTGCATAAGACGATTATTGTAGGTATCCATTGTTGATACCACCCATATTGAGCATATTAATTGGAAAGGATGCCAACGCTTTCATTAGCGCCGTGGAAGTTTACAAAGATTGCTCTAACGTTAATGATGGAATAGCATCGAAAGGTTTGCGTATGTTGCTTGATGGTTTGACAACTATTTGGTGCGCAGGGGTACGAAAATTACTAGAACTTATTGCTGTTTCAGACGCTTCGACTTTGCGCCGTTTGTCGTCGACAGCACGGCGCCGTCTTCCTCACGGCGCCCGGCTGTTAGTAGCACGGCGCGAATGCTTTTTGACGTCAGTTACAAGATGGATGACCTGGAGAAAACAATGTGTATGTATTTGATACATGTGCAGGCCAAAAAACGGAGAAATAGGAAGAAGTGTGTACACCCACTGAACATTCAACGACCTATCGTGGGCGCGTTTGTTGTATTATTTAATGATTTCAGGAGGGATAGCGCAAAGTTTTTTAATTATTTTCGAATGAGCATAACCTCATGTGATGAGTTGTTGTTTAAAGTGCAACTCAGAATCAAAATGGACGATACAAAGATGAGTCATGCTATATCAGCTTCAGAGAGATTGGCTGTTACTCTTAGGTAAGTTACTCGTATTTTTGTAGATGCTAACATTTTAGTTAAACTGTTTATAATTTTATTTTCTTTCTAAAGAAAAATTATGGCTTTTTTATTACTTTATTGATAGTTATGAACATTTAAAATACTTGCTAAACTCATGAGTAAAAACTTTGGTTATTTTAGCATTAAATTATTAACCTTACAAGGTAATGAATAAACAAAGTAAATTAAAGAACCCCTTACTTATCTGAATATACAAATGAAACATATTGTAGTGAAATAGTAGTTTCTGAATTTGCTTTAATAATCAAAGTTTATGTCGGTGATGTGTGAAGATGTCGAATCATCTGATTCACTTGTTGGTGAATAAATCTGGCATAGAGAAAATGACCCAGATCCAAAACCCGTCCCTGATCCTGAAGGGCTCCCATGGCTTTTGACGCTCCGAACCGAAAAGAATTCCCACCATAAAGAGGCACACGCTGCCCAGGCGAAGCCGTGGTAGGTTGGAAGGTTGGAGGACCTGTTTGGGATCCCGGGTAGAATACAGGAGGCGGGTGATTTATGTTGTGCGTTTGGAATGGGGTGCAGACATTTTGAAATTGTTTAGTAATTTGAATATCATGTAAAACATTCAAATTCAAAACGCCGATCTGAAATCTTACAGTTTCTTCATTATTGAGAAGTGCAAGGATGGAAGTATTCTCTTAAAGAAACTTAAATGTCGATCTTCCTTTGTTTCTAGTTTATTTAGTATTGTTTTTTCTATTTCTGTGTATTTTTGTTTGGCTTTTCTCTTGTTTGCTGGTCTCACAAATTGCGACTCTTCTGCCAAGGTTTCATCGCCCACTGTTGAGACTTCTATATCATCATCCTTTTGTGTCTCTTCATCATCTAAGCTTGAGACTGTCTCGTGGGCCGAAGCATTCTTTTCAAAAATGATAACTGCTCACTATAAATATACTTTTTAGCTATCTTAGCTTTTGAGCCTGTTGCACTTTGTTCTTGAAGCTTCCTTAAATATTTATGATGCCTGTTCCTTATATTTGCCCATTTTTGATCAGTTCTTTCCATAAAACACAATTTAAATTTATTTTATTAATCAAACGAACTGTAATTTTGTGTTTTTTTAGGTATTTGGCAAGTGGGAACACCTTTACTGATTTGCACTAATTATATCGTATGGGATGTCCACAATATCGTCTATTGTGAGCAATGTATGTGATATGTTGTCGGACACATTACTGGAAGAATGCATGCCACCTTTGTCAACGGATTATTTGGAAAAAGTTTTAAACGATTTTGAAAAGAAAACCCAATTTCTGCATTGCATCGGTGCTGTCGATGGAAAGCACGTGAGAATGATAAAACCCGAAAATAGTAGTTTTCTATTTTTCAATTACAAAGAGTTTTTTCAATCATCCTGCTTGCAGTGGCAGATTTGGAATACATATTTCTCTTTGTGGGTATAGGTTGGTACGAAAAATACAGTGACTCAACAATCTTTAAGACGACTCAGTTTTGGAAGAATTTGATCGATGGAGCTCTCTATCTACCTAAGCCCCGGTCTTTGAGTTCTTTAGTCCCAGAAGCAATTCCTTTTGTACTCTTGGAAGCCGAAGGTTTTGGAATCCACACAAATCTGATGCGACCATTTGCTGGTTCACCACACAGCATTAGCAAACGTGTGTTCAACTACCGTAACTGTAGAGCGAGAAGATACGTGGATTTCATCAAAAAAAAAACTAAATAAAATAAATAATTTACTTACCATATCTGTTTTGTCTGAATCTGAAAGTTCTTCAAATTTCGAGTTTAGCCTAATACAAATTTCTCTCCATGCAGTAGTTGTTTTTGTTTTTGATTTATACATTTCCAGAGTCTTGTCCCACAACACTGGCCTTTCCTCAATTAAAGTTATAAGTACTTCTACATCCAAATCTACTGTTTGTGTGTCGGACACCGTAATATACGTCTTAAAAAGCAATGCAAACTCCAAAAACAACGGTTACTGTCATAGTAGGTGTTTAGTTTGTGTCGTGCGCATGCGTCAGACCTGATTGAAACGGCGTAAAGTCGACTTGTGTGAACACACTCATAATCCACTACAGTAATCAATGCGCCGGGCACGGCGTTCATTAACTCAAAGTAACCAAACTCGAAAACGCCTACATATACCATTATTTACCACAAATCTGTTATTTTCGCGCACTTGTTGGCAAGACACATTGTCCAAATCTGTGCAACTGGATATCGTATACGGGGTGCTAAATATGCAAATTTGTGAAAAGGTCTTGCGTTCTACGGTAAAAACTATAACTTCTTTACTAACGGTCGCTCGTATAATCGAATGAGAAAAGTCAACTTCGGTGAAAATGTGCAGCACTAATTCTACGGGCGAAGTGAAGAAAACGTGCCTGTGTTACTTCCCACTTGGTACCTACAATTGTAAATAAATACTCCGCCTGTTCTGTTCATGTGATAACACGAGTGCTGTTAAAATTAACTAACTGTTGTGAACATCCCAAGTGATATTCTGCTTAAAAGCATGCATGCTGCAAGTGCAGAATGTTGGAAACAAAAAAGTGAGTTATTTACTTTAAATTGAATGTTACTGTAATTTGCATTCATCATAAATGAGTTTAATGTTTCTCCACTCACTCCCCAAAACCAAATTAGTAGTGCATTGCTCAGTCCCAAACAACATGAATTTTAGAAACGATAGCTTTATCATTAATCAGTGGAAAGAACTTGCCAATGGAAATAATTGTCGTAATCAGAATACAGCTCTTAGTTCGGTTACAAATTTTGCAACAAGCCAATTGGTTGTACCCATTGCGTCTAATTTCCGCTGTAAAAAAATAATTTTTTGAAATCTAACTGGCCAGATTGAAAATATATCACTATTTCCATCTTTAAATTCTTTGGACTAGAAACGATTGGCTCCGATTTTATATTCCTTAACCTAACCTTATGCTTTATATTAGTGTTTTTGGTGGGTTCGGTGTACATGGCGTGACCTGTCAATAATAATTAAAAATTATTAGAAACCATACAAAATCCCGTACACGGATTTTTCAGTAACTTTGGTTTAATTAAATTCCAAAATCTGAAACTACTTCTTACTGAAACGTCACGCGATTGTAGATCGCGGATAAATATTCAAGCGCTCTCAATACGATTGGAACAATAACCTTTCTTTATGTAGTTTTTGACTGTTGGAAGAGCTTTTAACACTATTGACGCTATTTGAATCAGAACAATTACACATTCTCTGCTGCACGAATTTGTAATTTTAATATCAATGCGCGCCACAACAACAAAGGCTCTCAAGGATTGATTCATAAACACATATAAAACATTTACAATCCTGAAACACAGATCGTATGTTTTCGAACAGGTCATTGGCGTAGCATAATTTGTGAAAAAATGATCGCTACTTTCAATTCAATCTTTCGTTCCGACATTGTCGATCTTATTTTGCTATTTATAATACGATAGACTTTTGCGGGTTATTGAGTGGAAACACAGAGAACGCTTATAAGTTGAAGAGTAATTCAGCATACCATAAAATGAAATGCTATTTAAAAACAAGGTTTTTTGAAATTTTATACATGTATGGTTTCTTCTTTAAAATAAAGAAGTAAAAAGAGGACGAGATAACTCAGGCGATGAAGGAATAGGTTGATATTAAGCTCAAGGTGAGATATTATAAGGAAAACTTATGATGTTGAAGAGAAAGGTCACCGTAAGAAAATGATTATGCGTGTGTATCATAAGTCTGATAGAAATAGTTGTATATAACACGTAGTTAGAAATAAAAATAAAAAATTACGCATCAATGCAAAGGCGTTGCGCACCACGTAAACTCGGCGGTATTCATTTCAAATTTTATATTTTAATTTGAGGAAAATAGTGTGATAACGAAGTCATAAGAGGTCATTGAGCACCACATTTGGCGAGAAAAAACTAATCTACTGCTACGAAAGTAAAACTGTTCAATACATAATTTTAACCTGTATAATATTTTAGAAAGATATGCGTATTCCCTTAGAACATGAACGTCACAATTCGTGAAACTTGTTAGTACCAAGACGATAACAAAACCAGATAAGATAAAGAATTTTAATGGCTGTAATTATTACAGAAATCGAAGAAGAAAGCGTTAAACAACAATCACTTTAATTCACAAATCATACTTCTAAGAGGGAATCAAAAGGTTACGTAAATAAAATTTTATTATGTAAAGGCGGAAATAATTCCAGATATGGATTTTTTCATTGGACATTCTAGGTACAACATTGAAGTTTTGAACATTAGTTATAAGACACCCGATCATTGATAGCTAATTATTTTATGCAATGCTCAAATAATATATAATAAATAATAAATATACTTGGTGCAAAGTTATCCGATATTTAAATTTGTGGGAGTACTTTTTATCTGATACTTCGACGTATGAAGATTGAGTAAAATTGAGGTCTAAAAAAATTTGGAAACTAGAACTTTTCAATGCGATTATTGCCAATGGAGACAGTCCTTTAGATAACAATTAGTAGCAAAGACAGATGGTCATAGAGGTAAGAACATTATAAAATATGTCACGATCCAAACCGCAAGTATGGTTTTGTTTTAAACCTGAAAAGACAATTTGTGTATTGCTATATAGATTATGCTAGTATAAGTTTATATTTTGCGTATACAAATTATTTGTAAGTGAAAAGTTCTTTAGCAATTTTAAGGTTAGATCCCGAAAAGATCTGACCTTTAGAAAAATTTCTGCTCAATGTCGTTTAACAACTACACTGTGTCGGAGTAATGCAAGTTTTTGAATCAATTTGAGAGATAGAGGGTAAAGGAGATTACCACGCTTTACTTTGTAAAACTCCTAGGTATCGATTTATTAATTTAGATTTATGGACTTTTTTAAAACTCTGCGGGAAAATTCCCCCTAATTAACGTAATTCCGTTGACGCCGTAAAAACAACGCTTTGTTAGTGTTCGCACGTTTATTGACGTCATTGTCTTATCCCTGCGGTTGTAAGAATGCTGACATAACGATTTGTATGTGAGACTGTTGTGAGTGCTTCATTTCATTCCTACCTTTCTACCTATCTTTTCTGTATCGTCCAGCGAGGCATCAGCAGGAACACCTGCAAGAAGTAACACAACAAGGACCGACGAGAATAAACACCCCAAAAAAGACGAGATACGTGTTTTAACTTTATATATTTAGCCGAGGTTTTATCGGGAGGTGGTTGTACCTCACAAGATAGGAGTTTAAGTATTAAGTGCCCTGGTGAAGTTAGAAAAGAAGTTGTGCCATTTTTAGAAAAAAGTCAGAATTATTAGAAACTGCAGAAGATAATGTGTAGAAATGGCAATAATTGATGAAACGGATCATGCAGTATCATTGCAGTTATTGAAAAGTAGACAACGGACCTTTCTGTAAATGCAGCACTTAAAAATAAAATGAATATAGGCAGTAGAATTTTAGATAATAATGAAGTAGTATGGGAACCAGAGCTTAATAATTCATTTGGGATAATTTCAGTTAAAGAATCGGATATTTCTGTAAAATGGCGATTGTACAAATATGAAGGAACGGTGTTTGGTTTGTCGAAACATTCATTTAACTATGCAGATGTAAGAAGGAATTGGAAAAGTAGGAAAAAGAAAGAGATTGATAAAGTGAAAGAGGACGAAAGAGTTATGCGTAAAAATGTGAATTATTGTGAGAAAGAATTAGAGGAAGAAGTAGGAATTGCTTACAAATGTCCAGATAAAGTGTAAAGTAAAGTCATTATTAAAGAAGAAGATAAGTTAGGAGTTATTAATACTGAACTATTTATGACTAAACTGTATGCGTATAATAAAGTTTGATTGTAAGATGTTCGATTTGAAAGTAACGTAAGTAGGCTAATATAGAGATTCAAGGCCATACATTTTTATGACATCAGTAGTATAGCTGTGTAGTTGCTGGGTCAAGTTATGAAAATTTTATACCTCATATTTTTCCAAGCATATGATAGTTTAAAGAGGAATTCGCTATATTATGATGAGTGGAGTATGCCTGTGAGGAGAGTTCTGTTTGAAATAAAACTTAATCAGACCATGTGTAAATATGAGAATGCTAGAAATATATGATAGTATTGATAGATTGTATATGACATTAGGATAGAGTTAAGGGAAGTTTAGATAATTTTAGTATAGAAATAGATAGTTTATTATTAAAGTGAAAACCTCAGCATGAAAGGGATTATAGGTGTGTATTATAAGTCTTATAGAAATATTTGTAAATAGTAATTAATTAGAAATAAAATGATAAAATTACTCAACCATGCGTAAATATGACGTAAGGTTTTGAATGTTATATTTTACTTTGGAGGAAAATGATGTGATAAATAGGTCACGCGAAGCAATGAAATCCAAATGCTATCAATAAAACACCCCACATAGATGGAAACCGAAAAAATTAAAACTTCCAAATATTCATTATTCCACCCTGTATAAAAATAGAGTATTACATGTACAAAGCCATCAAATTCATTCGCTTTAATAGAAGTTGCACTTATTTAATTATGTAAAAACTTTAAACCTGGTGCAAATTAATTGATGAGAGATACGGTAAAAACGAGTTTTCATTAATAAGAGATAAATACAATGTCATTCAAATGCAAAGCGAAGATTATACCGTGTGTGTAAATAACGATTCCAAAAGATAAACACAAATTCATATATATATATATATATATATATATATATATTGCTGTGATACCACCAAAATCCGGGTACTCCGCTTTTTGAATCGAGCCCCTACGAATTGGATGTCCAGAATGCTGTGAATCCTACGAAAAGCTATTCATTACTTTAACTGTGTTGGTCCATTGACTTTGTTCTGTTAATTGCCTCGGCTGCTCCCCTAGATAACTTTCATCCTCATTCATAAAAAAAAACAAACACATTCCTACCACAAACACAAACGTTAACTCTATTTACATCAATATTCACAATACATTAAAATTTCAAAATTAAATTTTGGCATAAATTTCAGTATCAGAAATTTTCAAGATTACATTTATTATCATTTAAATGTGCATCCTGAATTAAAGTCCTTGTTGGATGCCTACTAATTAATATAACAATATATGCAGACCGGAGTCTGAGTACAAAGGGAGCATCTACCACCCCTTTACGTTAATTAACCAGGTTCGTCTAATTGAGCTCAAAGACATACCCAAATTTTCATCATAATCCAGAACATCAATACTAAATACCCCTTTCTACTTAAACAAGCAAATTTCACCTTAAAATTAAAATTTTATTGCTAGTACAATTTCACTACTGTCCATTTTGAGTAAATCAATTATAAAGTTATTCAACACACACAAAAATATCAAAGTTCAAACAAAATAGTATAAACTACCTGAAGGTTACTGCACTCGTAGCTTCAATGTACATCGTCCCTTTTGTTAATCACACCATTCCAACTGGATTATATTACGGCTTCTGATTCTCAACGCTTTTCAAATTTTCTCCATCACCATTTATTTAAAGTTGTTTCTGGGCTTTTCCAGAACTCATCTGTGTATATCTGACCCTTGTTTTGTGGATCCAGACACATTTATGAACTATTTAATCATTAACACCCCCGAAAAATAGCAAAGAAATTCATACTTCTTTCACCAATATACACCAAAACTGCCTACTTTTGGTGTATTCATTTGTCGTTGTAAATTTTACTAATTGGTACAGTGATACTAAATTTTATTACCTTGTATCTAAGTGCACTCAAGTACATTCATGTTAGCACGTAAATAAGAAACTGTTTTAAATCACCAAAATATACGAGCAAACTTTAAATTATTCTATCAAACTAAAATGCACTGTTTAACGTATTGAATCAAGTCGCGGATGTAAGAGAGCTTGTTTATATTCACCTCGGTATATATAGAGGTTAGCCTGTCTGTCGGTCGAGTCCTCAAAACGGACAATTCTAAAGAATTTCGCATGCTAGGTTCCCAGTCCGCAGCTCGGCATGCGATTTTTACGAATTTTGCACTCGTCCCAGTTAAATCTCAGAAATTCTCACACGGGACGCAAACATGTCCGAGAATAACTAATTAAATTTTATACAGAAATTGTTGTTTCTACCTCTCATATGTGCATCTTATTTTCAACCAATCGTGACCCTCGTGACGTTGCTCATATCACGCCTTTAATTATTAGTGTCTTTGTCTTACGCACATTATCTTTCCTTCTCTAACCTGTTCTTAGTGGTGCAAATTGATATTCCTTACTATCGATTATTTCAGTCCATGTGGACTATCTGGGTTAAATAACCCCGTATCGCGCCTTCCCGTGAATATTAAGCTCCGGTTTCTCCAAGATTCTTTGTAACCATTAATTATCTGCAAAATTTACGCAGAATGAGCTTTTTAAAAATACGCAGGTGTTCAAACATAATATTAATTCTCAGAGCTTTATTTTATTGGGTTTTTACAAGTTTTTATAGATATTATATGTTACTAACAGTTCAATTAACTTCAATTAAAATTAATACCCTTTAAATTTTAGTGAATCCTAACTAAATATTAATTATTATCTGTACGTTTTGTTTAATACCGGTTACTTAAAATAGGGTTAATTAATATAAATTTTGCACGTAATTTCCATTTGTTTCTTTCCTCGGAATAATTACATTACACGTAGAGCTTGTTAATACTTTTTCTTTTGATATAAAGCGTCTTGTACATGATTTAAATCTCTTATTTTTACTGAAACGAATGAATTTTTATTCTCCACGGTGTTTTAATAAAGCGTATTATCTAATAAAATTCCTTATACACGGTGATTAAAATTATTTTATGTAATTCATTAATTTTCTACCCTGGTCTAAATATGAGTAATATATATCCGCGAAAAAAATCATATCCATCCTATTGCATTTAGCAAATTGAAGTTTTAATTAATGATGCAACTACTGACATCTGTGCTTCTATTAGAATGCAAAGTAATTTTTAGATATAAATAAAAAGCGTTTTCAAATACTAACATTATTAGTATGCAAATCAACCATAAAGAAAGCAAACGCGCACTTTAATTATTCTTCTATGTGTCGATATATCATTTAACAGCATTTGAAAGGTTATCAAATACAACCATATTTTAAAATTTTCGGGTAGATTATTAATGAAGACAAATTCGTCATCAAATACTAAGAAACATTGTACAGATAGCTAATTAATAAATAAATGCCGATACAAAAAAAACCCGCGGTCATTAAGGAGTTATAAAATAGAACCGAGATAAGATAACGCGAGTTCAACTACTCTATAGGAAAGAAAGAGATAGTAGTAGATAGCTTCGTGCGTTAGACAATGATAAACAGCGGGTTTACAAGAAAGCATAAATCATAAAATTAACACAATTTGACCATTAAAATCGTGGAATCCGCGGAAATATTGCATTACCGGGGTGCATTATGCTCTAAATGAATCATGAATAATCTAGAACGATGACGTATAGAGATAAGTTCGATATAAAAGCCGAAAGTTGATTGGGGCAATTGATTCAAAATTCATTCGCGTTTTGATTCCTTTTAAAACTAAGTAACATGTAAGATTTAATATTTAGTACTCGGCGATTCATTTCATTTTACGAGATTAATTTGGCATGCATACAGTATTTGACATTTAGCATGTAGCTTCAAATATGTAAGTTAGAGCAATTTAAATTACTGTACAAAATGAAACAAAAATGTTTTGAATAATTTGTAATCAATCGCATCGGCGATCCACTATTAATTGAAAATAGAGGGATGCACTTTTGCAAACTAACGTCAAATGGAGATTTTAGGTAATTTGGATGATGTTGTACACTGGAATCCAAACGTCAATTATAAAAGAAAACCAGAAGGGATTTAATACCGTGAGGGTAACGAAAAGTAGGTTTGGGTAAGCGCTCTGTAACAAATAGCCATGAGCATATAAATTTTCAATTTCTTTGTTTTTTAATTGATTCCAATATTCCAACATTTTGTATTTTAAATTAGAATAATTTCGTATTTTTTCTAATTGCAAAGCGGACGATTTGCAAAAAATTTTGAAGTCGAAGTTTGTAGTCCTTGCACCTTTAATGAAATATCTGTTAAGCATTTTTCGCCAAAAACACTTACAAACGTGGTAATAAAAGATAGGTGAATTATCCACCTAGAAATTTAGGAGGATTTGCTAATTTTTAACAAGAATTACGTAAGAATGATTTTTAAATAACCCGTTGGAATTATTTTATGTTCGAACTAAGCGATAAGCTGTTCTTATAAATTCCTTTGTATGAATGAAAAATGTTTTTGATTGTATAGATGTTTCTTGAGATTGATGTGTTTCATTTCATTTTGTAAATTCCATAATATAACTTTTGTTAAGCTAGCCAGATAAAGTTAAAAGAGAGAACAGTAAGGTAAGATAATAATTTCAAACTTTCCGTTGCTGTACTGTTCGTTACGTTCATTTCCGACGGTTAAACCGTATTTGTTTATTTTATTACCGATTTCCATAGATTCCGTTTCTTCAATTTCCAACAACATCTTGTATGGTTTACCCGTTTACATTAAGTACGCTTTAACTACATTTTCAATTTCAAATCTATCTAGTTTAAAACGATAAGTTTACGCTATAAATTATATAGTTGGCACCTTGTTTTGAGTATCCTTTAACTTGCTACACATTACGACAGCGTATGATTGATTCTTATGTGATTTTCAACTAAAGACTCGTCGAAATGAGGTCGCCTACTATTAGATAAAACCGTGTTTCAAGTTTTTTCATCGCGTTTGATAACAATGGTATTACTTTGAACTCTGGTTATTATTTAAACGAATTAATATTCACTTTCTTTTCTAAATTTTCAAAAACACTCGCCGTGATTGTTAGATTTTTCGTTTCAGTTTTTATAGAATTTTGTGCAAGCAATAATGCGTGGTAAGTAATTGTGGTTTTACAAACATGTGTGTTTCGGCGGCACTAAATTAATTTACCTGCAATCTTTCCAGCTAGCTCCGGTGGACCTAACTATCGCTTTGAACCCTCGCTCCTGTTGGCACGGGAGGACACGCGCATGGCGTGATTCCGCACCCAGCTGTACCACTCTGTCCTTAGAGACGGGAGCCAGCCTACAACTGGGACGTGGGTACTCACCCGATTTCTTTATGTTTTCTTTATTGGCACTGCTCCTGGGAAAGGATCGCATTCACGTGTTTATCGGGTTCAATTAGAAGCCGTTGTCACATCAATATATATGTGTATATTCATTACTGATATTTTAATGAGCATTCCAGTAAAACGGTTGGAAAAGAGGCGGGGAAATAGTAGAAATTAGTTCAGAAAGAGAGTTCCAAATACTAAAAAGTTGAGAAACACTGACTTACTATATTATAAGGATGCATGTAGTATGTACCTATGAATGTATGTATGTGTGTATATATGTACGTATACATGTTATTGTTGTATAAACCTATATAATTAAATACGTGTATAATATCGATCGTTTATTACAGTTGAAATAGGGTATATTCAATTTTCTCGACTTGAACGGTATTGCCTACTTTAACTTTTAAACACTATCAGCATAGCATGATACTAATAAAAGAACGTATTGTAACTTTGTATAACAAATGATATTTGCATTATGAACATTTTGTATCGTGAAGTAACCTTAAAGAGATTAAATAACGAAAAGTCGCTTAACTTTTAATAAAAAAATATTAATATTATAATTCTCGCTAACCCCTTTATTAAACCTATTGTATCTAAAATAAAACGAAATAATTTTTAGTCGCTTTGCCAACTGCTGTTTTGCGAAGCCATCAAGGGAATAATGAGGTGCTACACAAAGGGATCCTAACAATCAGCTCGTTTCATGTTTGGCCACCTTCCGTGCTTTCAAAAGGATGCGTGAAATTCAAAATGAAAATCATTATTTATTATGAAATTGTAGAGCAATTTCTATGGCTTTCAGAGACAAGTAAGCAATACAGCGCAAGTCGTATTTTTTAATGCCTAAACTTTATTCCAGACCGACTTGTGCTTGGCATATCATTTATCTGCAAACTTAATGGGTTATTATATAGTCACATATCAGTCAGTTAATACTTACTATACCGTTTATCCAAAAACTATTTAGTTTTATAAGACTTTTATCAACTTGCATTTCAATGCGATCATGCAAAAATAGTGTACTAGGCATTACCCAACCACAATACATACAACATGCATGTATACAATGCATTATGCGTCGCATCTTTACTCTTTTCCAACTACACAAACTTGTATCACACGCGGCTTGTTCGTTTAAGAAAATGCCCTGCCGCTAAGACGTGCTTGAATTCTGTACTTCAGTTAATAATACCTATATAAAGCAAAAATTATGCTATTTATTGTGTAGCTCTATATTTTATAATTAAGCGTTGGTATCGGCCATAGTAAGCATATTGTTTGGTTTTTAAATAAATACGGTTGATAATACGAATAACAAAGATGCAATGGTAATGTTTTTAACAAAATTTAAGGACTTTCAATCGCAACTACAATTGGGCTCCTGACCCACCCAGGGACACCACCTAAGTGAGGCTTCCGTTCTACTAAACCCCAACCCTCAGAAAGTAAATTCAGAAACAAAAGATAACGTCAATTAAGCCCGAAAGAGGGGAAGGTTGGAACCGAAATTTTAATTGAAAATTCAGTAGACAAACTTTACCTTGATCTGATACATTACAAAAATGTTAAACTAGAACCAATGAACAGGTTGAAGATAGAACATAAAGTAGGTTAAGGACAAAGGTTGCCAAATGAATTTTTGCGCAAGCAGAATTGGTTGGGGAACTTAAACTGCTTAAGACATAAAGCACCTAGTTGCAAATCCAACTGCTACAAACAGAAATCGAACTAGAAACTAAAAAAACATCAAATAAAACCCATTCAACTATACCTTTCGCAGATATGATCAAATCTAACCAATAGTCAAAAAAATGATTACATAACAAAAAATATAACAAACCAGTAAAGTAATCCGAAAAGGAAGAAAACGTCCAAATAAATAAAGAACATATTTACAAAAACCATAAACCCCGTTCACGACACAAACAAAGTCAGGAACATCCGCACCACAACTACCATCCTAATAGTCAACACTCATAGCGAATCAGAAAGGAGCGATAACGAATCAGAAAAACTAATGAATTATCCAAAGTTTGTTATGTACATTGACGCAACCTATAAAAAAAAGGAAAAAGAAAAAGAAAGAAAGAAGTATGACCGGGCTCGATCGGCGAGCGGGCGGGGTTTTATACATACAACAAAGCAATTCAGGGAGACCTGAAATATGTACTCACACATTCACACTCAAAACAAATCATACTAAAAAAGAAACCTATAATTAAGCACATTATGTACACAGTATAGTGGTACCAAAAGAAACAAACAACAAAAAAAATTACTTCTTAAACCCTAAACCTAGAAAAAAAATAAAAAAACCAAACCATTTTTTTTAAACAATGAGCTGACGGTTTTAAGCTACTAGCTTATTTTAATTTCCAACCAAAAAGGAACAAAATTACTCCCCTAAAACCAACAGCTCTAAATCCCTCGTAAATATAAAACTTAACCAATACATAAGGATGGCTACAACATTTTTTGTTTATTTAAATAGTAATGCATCCACACAATGCCAATAAATACCAAAAGGGTCCAACAATGGTCGTATTGACGAATTAAATTTAGAAATGCAGGATAATTTTTGTATAGAAGAACTAAATGTGGAAATGCATGCGCCTAAACAATAAAATCCTGATCGATATGGTTGCAACGCGAGCAGTGACGGAAATCACTCACCCTCGAAGTTGCTGACGTCGGGGTTGAGTCGGTAGCAGGTCCACATCAATTGGTGGGGGGGGCACACCCATAAAGAAGGCGTTGCGCCTCCCATTACTGCACTCCCATTACTGCAAGGGACGAACATTCATTACAGCTTTAAGGTTGCCGGAGAAAAGCTAAAGCAATTACAAATAAAATTAGTTCGTGGTAGTCGGAAGGTATAATTTTATAAAAACCCTAAATACTCACCACGCTATAATGCGTTTTCGAAATTCGCATCAACCAAAACGGAAACGACCAAACATTCCACACGTATTTACTTGTGCAGATTGCAAAGCAAAATAAATATTAATTTTGTTTACTAAGAACCAAAGCTCAACGTAATCTTGTAGTCAGGAATCTATAGTGAATTAAACCAAGTCTTTAAAACTGATCCTGAAGGGAAGGCAACGGTAAATCACGTCACTGCCGTCAAAGGTAATCTCAAAAACGCGCTAACAGCTACAGGAGAACTTTAACTGGAATACAGCAACCTAATAGTTAAAAACTACATAGTGATACCTCAATGTTTAGAACATAAGTACACGTGCAGCCACTGCGGGGAAGCAGAAACGCAACCCGACAGGATTCACTGTTCCAAATCTGCTTAACCGAGCGTATGCATCCAATGTACAGAACGTAATAGAAATGCACAGCAAACTCAAATGATTGTCCAACATTCAGAGTGTTGTGGGACCGAGTAATACAAAATCTGACTAGGCAATAAACAAACACAAGAACATTGTAGTTCAACACAATACGTACGCGATACAGCAATTTGAACGACTCGATAACACACACACACACACGCACGCACACGCGCGCGCACGGGAGCGCACGCACGCACGCACGCACGCATGCACGCACGCATTTAGTTTGAGAAATCCCACAAGCGTGGCAATAATTTATAACCAGTTAAAACGATCCTCAAAAAGAGTAAGTTTAATTCAGTAAATGGAAGATAGGAAACAATATTTTTTCTAGAAATTATTATATGTTTGAAAGAAACGAAGTTGTAAATTATTTTGTGTGAAAGAACATATTTTATATTGTATAAATGCTTTGTGATAGTGTTGCGTTTTATTTCATTTTGAAAACACCGTAAATTTCGTTGAGCTAGCCAGGCATAGTAAAAAGGAAGATAAGAGAATAGTTTCAACTCCACAAATTACAGTATCTTACCACTGCACTCTATTAGTAACGCACCAGAAGGGGCACTACTACAGCACTCTTTTAGTGGCTCCCAACACTGGGTATTACCACAGCATTATATATCTGGCCTTTGCATAAAAGTCTAAGCTATTATTTTATCTTATTAAGTGTAATACGTTAGTATTTATCAATTTACCTCGTGTAAAAAACTACCTAATATATATATATATATATATATATATATATATATATATATATTATATATATATAATAATAATAATAATAATAATAATAGAGAAGAATAATCCACATTTGGAATGCAAATGAATGCTTAATATCTATTAATAGTTATTAAGATGAAATGAAAACCCAACTTTGTATTTAAAGTTGAATTACCATTTCAAATCGAACTAGTAATTGAAAACCACTAAAAGAACGGCTACAGCAGGACTTGAACCTGCAACTTCTGATTTTCCGGATCAGCGCTCTAACCAATTGAACTATCTAGCCTAATTGTTTAGATGATGTTATACTTAATACTACTGAAGCTTGGCTCTTGTTAACGTTTTTCAATTACGTCTTGCATTTAAGGAAATTGAATCTAGTTATATACTTAATCATGTACTAGTAACTTGATCATCCCATTTTTGCAACGTTCGGAATAATACAAACATGTAATTATATTATTATTAATAGAGAAGAATAATCCACATTTGGAATGCAAATGAATGCTTAATATATTGCTGTGAATCCACTCATATCTGCAGGAACTGGCCCTTTTAAAAAAAAAACATTCGAGCCCCACCGATTTGGGCGTCAAGAATGTTGTGAAACCTTTTAAATTAACTGGTCCGTTGACTTTCTTCTGTTAATCGCCTCGGCTGCTCCCCTAGATAACTTACATCCTCATTCATAAAAAAAAAACAAACACATTCCTACCACAAACACCAACGTTAACTCTATTTACATCAATATTCACAATACATTAAAATTTCAAAATTAAAATTCAGCATAAATTTCAGTATCAGAAAATTTCACGATTAAATTTGTTATCATTTTAATGTGCATCCTGAATTAAAGTCCTTGTAGGATGCCTACTAATTAATTTAACAATATTGGCAGACCTGAGTCTGAGTACAAAGGGAGCATCTCCCACCCCTTTACGTTAATTAACCAGGTTCGTCTAATTGAGCTCAAAGACATACCCAAATTTTCATCAAGAACATAAATACTAAATACTCCTTTCGACTTATACAAGAAAATTTCACCTTAAAATTAAAAATTTGTTGTAAGTACAAACTCATTACTGTCCATTTTAAGTAAATAAATTATAAAGTTATTCAACACACACCAAAACATCAAAAATCGTACAACAAAGCATAAGTTACCTGAAGGTTACTGCACTAGTGGCTTCAATGTACATCGTCCTTGCTAATTTCACCATTCCAACTGGGTTATGTTTACGTCCTCGGATTACTGGTCGCTTTTAAACATTTTCTCTACACCACCATTCATCTAAACTTGTTTCAGGGCTTCTCAGGACTCCTCTATGTATATCAAAATCTTGTTTTGTGGATCCAATCACGATTACGAATACCATTTAATTATTAACACCCCTGAAAATAGCAAAGAAATTCATACTTCTTTCACGCTATACGCCAAAACTGCCTACTTTTGTGTATTCATTTGTCGTTGCAAATTTGAATAATTGGTACAGTGATACTAGACTTTATTACCTTGTATCTTCTTTTCTAAGTGCACTAAATTACTTTCATTGTAGCACGTAAAGAGCAAACTGTTTTAAAGTATTAAATAATCACCAAAATATACGAGCAAACTGTTTAAATTATTCAATCAAAATCGGAAAACTAAGAGCACTTTTTAAAGCATCGAATCATCAAAATCTAAGAGAGAGAAACTCATATTAACACTGGTATATATAATAGCTCGCCCGTGCGTCGGTCTAGTCCCGCAAACGGACAATTTCTAGAATTTCGCATACTATGTTCCCATCTCGACTGCTTGTGCGTCGGTTCTTATTAAATTTACACTCGCACCAGTTAAATCTCAGAAATTTCCACACGGCTCGCAGCCTCTGAGAACACCTAATTAAATTTTATACAGAAATCGTTGTTTCTACCTCTCATATTTGCATCTTATTTTCAACCAATCGCAACCCAGTGACGTTGCTCAACCCACGCCTTTAATTAGATGTGTCTCTGTCTTGCGCATATTATCTGTCTCTATCTACCCTGTTCTGAGTGGTACTAATCGATATTCTTTAGTATCGGTTATTTTCAATCCACGTGGGCTGTTTAAATAACCCACTTTATTAGTTTTTTCCGTGAATATTAAGCGACGGTTTCTCCAAGATTCTCTGTAACCATTTGTTATCTGCAAAATTTACGCAGAACGAGCCTTTTAAAAATACGCAGGTGTTCAATCGTCCTACTTCTAACTAACACTTCTACGATTTGAATATTATTGGGTTTTTACAAGCTTTTATGCGTATTATATGTTCCTAACGGTTCAATTAACTCCAATTAAAATAATACCCTTTAATTTTTAGTGAATCCTAATTAAATATTCAATTATTATCTGTACATTTTGTTTAATACTTGTTACCCAAACTTGAATCAATTAATATAAATTTTGCACGTAATTTCCATTTGTTTCTTTACTCGGAATAATTATATTACACGTGGAGCATTTTAATACTGCTTCTTTTTATATAAAGCGTCTTAAAATAATTTAAATCTCTTATTTTTAATGAAACGAATGAATTTTTATTCTCCACAGGTTTTTTTTAATAAAGCGTATTAGATAATAAAATTCCTTATACACGGTGATTAAAATTATTTGATGTAATTCATTAATTTTCTACCCTGGTCTAAATATGAGTACTTTCCCCCTATTTGAATACAAATAATCCCACTTATTTGAATGCAAATATAAAATATTTAGACTGCAAAAAAAAATTTACAAAAAAAAAATGCCTATCTCTCTCTACCCTTATCTATCTAGCTTACCTAACTTATATCCAATCCAAAAAAAAATATTTACACCTATCCTATATCCCTATCCTATTCTTAACTTTTAACTATACTCACTTCCCCCTACCTAATCATATATACTTATCCTATTCTTATTCTATTCCTAACTCTCCACTAATCTTATAAGAAATATGTACACTTAACCTATCTTATTTTCTTCCTACATTTAATTTTCCTTCTCATCCTATATACCTATTTCTAACTATCTCCCTTATTTATCCAATACTTAGCTTTATTTTCTATAAACACTTACTTCTACTCTTTTATATACACCTATATCTACTCTCTATTCTATATTTATACTAGAATTCACCTATCTCTATCCTTTGTTCATGAAGTTATTTAAATCTAACTCTCTTCTTGACCCTCCACGTTTTTCTTCTCACCATCCTAATACTCTTCATCCCTATTTCTCCCCCTTCTATATCTATACTTATCAGTCCTATTATCTCACATACAATAAACTCATCCCTATTATCCTGACTCTTACATATTGCATCTTCTTTAATCCCTACTTTTGTCTGTTTCTTATTTATTCTTATTTTCTTTTCTGCCGACAAACCAAACGATACTACCTTACAATTATCGATTTTTCCCTCTGCGGAAAATCCTATGTACCTTCTAGAATTCTTGTGTAATGGAATCAGCCAGAATGAATTCCTTAAATCTAATTTACTAAAAATAAACTTGCCACTTAATCTCGTCAAAAGTGTGTCCATGGATGGTGGACAATGGAATTGCGGTTTGGCCGTTGATTAATTTTTCGTGCATCTAAACATAAACGAATGCTATCATCCTTTTTCTTAACTACCACCAACGGATTTATGAAATGAGTGTTTGAGACCTCTATTATGCCATCTTCCAACATTTTATTTAATTCTGCCTTCACCTGCTCCCGATATGCTGCTGGAATTGGATAAACCTTTGCGTTGAACGGTTCTGAATTATCCACTTCCAACACGTGCTCATAGCCTAACGCTGTGCTTGCTTCCACCCCCACTAATTTTGCATGTTTTTGTAATAAAGCTTGAACCTCTACTCTCCTATCCTCTGGACATCTTATTGTGTTGATCTGTTTACCTTCATCATCCTCTACCTCTACGACTTTAATACTCAACCCCGTGTCATTCTCTGTGACTTCATAACTACCCTTCCATGGCACTACCCTATCCTTAATCCTTACTACCTTCCTTTCCATATCTATCAAAACCCCTAACTGCATCATACAGTCAACACCTAAAATGCTCTGAAACTTCAGTCCAGGTACAATTACAAACTCCTGTTCACAGCTTAAACCTCCTATATTTATCCTAAGCACCACAACACTATTTACTACAGCAAACTTCTTTTTATTTGGAGCTACTAAATGGCTACGCTTTATAGGCATAATTCTATCACAAACCTTATCCCTAATTTTGCTGACGAATTCCTCCGATATTAAACTCGCCTCTGCCCCTGTATCAAGTAATACTTCTACATTATTCTCAAAAATTCCTATATTAACAATTGGCAAACATAATTTTTCTACAGTTTCTGGCTCTACTTCCTCCTCAATTTTGAAAAATTCACGTGGATGTTCATACACATTTACACTGAAATCTAGTGGTCTGTCGCGTTCTAAAAATCCTGTCCAGGTCTGTTTTCCCTACTCGGTCCTGGTCTAGCCGTCACCTCAGCGTATGTCCTAGGCGTTTCCACTCGTTTCGTGTCTGTATTAGCAGTCCCCCTCATGTGAACTATTCCTTCTGGTAGGTCCCGGTCTCGGTGCAGGTCCCCTTCCTAAACTATTACTTCTAAAATATGGTCGTCGCTGTTCCCAATTCTGTCGCTGGTATCCGTAACTATTCTCCCGTCTAGCGTAGTTGTCCCGTCTATTGTCAAACCTAACTGTGTTGATCTGTCTTTCCCTATTATCCCGAGGTCGTCCACTACTTACGTCGTCGTACCTCTGCAGGTATTCTAAAAACATTTCTCTGTCCACTATGTTCTGTAGTGCTACGTGTTGTCTTACTTCTACCTCGAAGTGTCGTTATAAATACTTGATAATTTGTCGGTCTGTCAGTGGTGGGTTCAGTTGCTTTGCTATGCTATACTTGCGTATAGCATATTGCTCCCTACTTCCTGAAAATTCTCCCTTAAATTTCCCTGTGATTAAGTCGTCTCGTACCTGGTCTTGTCTGTGGTCACTCCAGTAGTGCATAAAAATCTGTCTTCAAAGTCCGTGTAGGTGTCAATTTCCGGTCCTACTAAATTGTACCATGCTTCCGCGTTGTCTTTCAATAAAGCCTTGATCGTATTCAGTTTAGTCTGTTCGTCAAATAAATTTCCCACTAGATTTCTTACACTATTAATAAAAAATTTTGGATTTACCCTGTTATCTCCATAAAACTTCATGTGTTGGTCCAATGATACTCCACCTGTATAAAATCTGGGACCATCCCCCGTTAAATTTGACATGTTGTATTTAATACTACTAACTTCGCGTTCTACCCTGCCTAACTGATCCCTACATGAGTCCGTTACTTCAGTCATTTTTACATTTATTTCTTCTTCACAAAAAATGCGTACTTCGGACCTTAAATGTCCCATTTCCTGTCGAAGACCTGTAATATCACGCTCATTTTTATCAACCCTATTTTCAACTTCCCCCATCTTTACCGTCAAACTATTTTTAAATTCTGAAACTTCTTGATTCGTCTTATCTATTTTTTGACTAATCTCCTCTAACTTCCTGTTCGATTCCTCACTCATTTGCTCAAATTTTCGATTTGAGTCCTCTCTCGCTCTATTAGATTCATCCCTAGCTACTTGCATTTCCTCTAATATTCTCATCATTAACTCGTTTCCTTGATCCCCTGATTCCGTCCTCGACTGATCTCTACTGCCTCCAGCTTCTTCCATTTTCGAATTTTTTTCACACAATGCACTATCGTCACTTCCAATTTCCACTCCTTGACTCCTTAACCACTCCTTTCTCTGCATACGTTCAAATCACTCACACACTCTCTAAAATACTCCTAAATTTATACACACACAGAAACTCTCTCTCTCAGATCGCCAGTTTCCTGGAATAAAATCACAAAAGTTTTATTTGGAACTCGATCCTCATTTTTGGGTCGCCAAGAATGCTGTGAATCCACTCATATCTGCAGGAACTGGCCCTTTCAAAAAAAAAACATTCGAGCCCCACCGATTTGGGCGTCAAGAATGTTGTGAAACCTTTTAAATTAACTGGTCCGTTGACTTTCTTCTGTTAATCGCCTCGGCTGCTCCCCTAGATAACTTACATCCTCATTCATAAAAAAAAAACAAACACATACCTACCACAAACACCAACGTTAACTCTATTTACATCAATATTCACAATACATTAAAATTTCAAAATTAAAATTCAGCATAAATTTCAGTATCAGAAAATTTCACGATTAAATTTGTTATCATTTTAATGTGCATCCTGAATTAAAGTCCTTGTAGGATGCCTACTAATTAATTTAAAAATATTTGCAGACCTGAGTCTGAGTACAAAGGGAGCATCTCCCAACCCTTTACGTTAATTAACCAGGTTCGTCTAATTGAGCTCAAAGACATACCCAAATTTTCATCAAGAACATAAATACTAAATACTCCTTTCGATTTAAACAAGAAAATTTCACCTTAAAATTAAAAATTTGTTGTTAGTACAAATTCATTACTGTCCATTTTAAGTAAATAAATTATAAAGTTATTCAACACACACCAAAACATCAAAAATCGTACAACAAAGCATAAGTTACCTGAAGGTTACTGCACTAGTGGCTTCAATGTACATCGTCCTTGCTAATTTCACCATTCCAACTGGGTTATGTTTACGTCCTCGGATTACTGGTCGCTTTTAAACATTTTCTCTACACCACCATTCATCTAAACTTGTTTCAGGGCTTCTCAGGACTCCTCTATGTATATCAAAATCTTGTTTTGTGGATCCAATCACGATTACGAATACCATTTAATTATTAACACCCCCGAAAATAGCAAAGAAATTCATACTTCTTTCACGCTATACGCCAAAACTGCCTACTTTTGTGTATTCATTTGTCGTTGCAAATTTGAATAATTGGTACAGTGATACTAGACTTTATTACCTTGTATCTTCTTTTCTAAGTGCACTAAATTACTTTCATTGTAGCACGTAAAGAGCAAACTGTTTTAAAGTATTAAATAATCACCAAAATATACGAGCAAACTGTTTAAATTATTCAATCAAAATCGGAAAACTAAGAGCACTTTTAAAGCATCGAATCATCAAAATCTAAGAGAGAAACTCATATTAACACTGGTATATATAATAGCTCGCCCGTGCGTCGGTCTAGTCCCGCAAACGGACAATTTCTAGAATTTCGCATACTATGTTCCCATCTCGACTGCTTGTGCGTCGGTTCTTATTAAATTTACACTCGCACCAGTTAAATCTCAGAAATTTCCACACGGCTCGCAGCCTCTGAGAACACCTAATTAAATTTTATACAGAAATCGTTGTTTCTACCTCTCATACACTTTATTAGTTTTTTCCGTGAATATTAAGCGACGGTTTCTCCAAGATTCTCTGTAACCATTTGTTATCTGCAAAATTTACGCAGAACGAGCCTTTTAAAAATACGCAGGTGTTCAATCGTCCTACTTCTAACTAACACTTCTACGATTTGAATATTATTAGGTTTTTTACAAACTTTTATGCGTATTATATGTTCCTAACGGTTCAATTAACTCCAATTAAAATAATACCCTTTAATTTTTAGTGAATCCTAATTAAATATTCAATTATTATCTGTACATTTTGTTTAATACTTGTTACCCAAACTTGAATCAATTAATATAAATTTTGCACGTAATTTCCATTTGTTTCTTTACTCGGAATAATTATATTACACGTGGAGCATTTTAATACTGCTTCTTTTTATATAAAGCGTCTTGTAAATAATTTAAATCTCTTATTTTTAATGAAACGAATGAATTTTTATTCTCCACGGTTTTTTTTTTAATAAAGCGTATTATCTAATAAAATTCCTTATACACGGTGATTAAAATTATTTGATGTAATTCATTAATTTTCTACCCTGGTCTAAATATGAGTAATATATTAATAGTTATTAAGATGAAATGAAAACACAACTTTGTATTTAAAGTTGAATTACCATTTCAAATCGAACTAGTAATTGAAAACCACTAAAAGAACGGCTACAGCAGGACTTGTACCTGCAACCTCTGATTTTCCGGATGATCAAGTTATTAGTACATAAATTATGTATATAACTAGATTCAATTTCCTTAAATGCAAGACGTAATTGAAAAACGTTAACAAGAGCCAAGCTTCAGTAGTATTAAGTATAACATCATCTATACAATTAGGCTAGATGGCTCAATTGGTTAGAGCGCTGATCCGGAAAATCAGAGGTTGCAGGTTCAGTCCTGCTGTAGCCGTTTTTTTAGTGGTTTTCAATTACTAGTTCGATTTGAAATGGTAATTCAACTTTAAATACAAAGTTGGGTTTTCATTTCATCTTAATAACTATTAATATATATATATATATATATATATATATATATATATATATATATATATATATATATTCAAACTACAATGCAAGTATATTTACAGTAAATGTTCAAAATGATTTTCTTTGATTCGGGAACAAGTTCGTTTAACATGTTTCATAACACTTAAAACCAATTTTTAAAGTGCTTATTACGTTCAATATTAGTCTTTCATTCGTCATGTGTATGCGGACTTTTTTTGAATATCCCAAAAAAAAAGTCTGCCTGCGTAGCACCTGGGGATCCAGAAAGCCACAACTGTTTTTTATCAAGCTATGACTATGAAGTATATAACAATGTTTTTTAAAGCTTTCTTTCTCATAAGCGAACAATAATTGTGAATAAATTTAGACTGTAATAAATAATACGTTGTTGACATCTAACGAACTGAAGTGCATCAACTTATTGTAGAAGAAAAGTAAATCTAGTCTGCCTTAACGTTAGAGAAGTGTTTACAAACCATTATACAAATTGCTTTGAGCGTCATTCTAAAACTATTTTTCATCAAATATACTTAAACATGCAACTTCCATTATATAACGGTAATTTATATTATGCGGAACTACGATATACGTAATAAAAGATTAGAAGTATGCAACGTAATATGCATTTAGATGAATTGAAATTTCTCAATTTCACTAAATTGCTTTGAAGTGCTGTTAGTTACTATAACTATCTTTTAAGTATGTTTGCGTACTCAATAATGTATGCATTTGTTCTAGTAAATTGGACTAATTGTGGAAGTGCAAATTGGAAAGTTACAAGTTCGAATAATGTCCGAGACCTCACAGTTTCTTTTTTCGATTACTATCTCGATTTGAAATAATTATTTATGCTTTACCCATAATGCCATATATAAGCCGTATACAGGATACATTGTTTCGCATAAACACCAGCAACCCTGTACTTAATCTAGTTTCCTACGAAAAACTAATTTCCCAACTATGAATACTAACATTAATACTCCCTGTATGTTTTTTTGTGGTTTGTTCAGCATTTTTCTTAATTTTCTTTAGGGATTAAACCCCTCATAGTTTTTAAAATCATCTTTATTTATGATTCGATCCATGACCCAGGATCGTTGTCAAAATAATAAAACTTCAAGATTGACATTTATGACATAAATTGAAGGTGACTGATTTATTGATGTTCGATATATTTGATTTGTGTATATTAAGTGAAAATTTTAAAGTTTAAAAGAATGATTGCCTTCAATTTGTTTTGCGTCCTGGGAACGACTTTTTTAGTTAGCCAATACGCTTTACGTGAAATCAGCTGATTAATTTTTATTGGTAATTTCAAATAAATTCAATAACTTTAGAATCGGAACATTTTTTAACATGTTTCTATTTATACGGTTGAGAGGATGGTAATTGAAGAAGTGTGATTACGTTTCCGTAAGGCTTAAGCAGCCGGGGGCTGCTAATGTGCGTATTGTTATGTAATTGGTTGTTGTATTGTAACAATTTCGATTTTCTGTTATTCAAATACTCAAGTTTTGTTTGATAAACCTAATCAATAAATGCTAAATTTCTATTGGAACCTTTTATTATAAAATTCATACATAGTACGCCCTCTACATTAGAATAGCAAAAGTACACATCAAGTGACTTCTAGTTGTTTGCATCTTGTGTCAATATCCCCCTTTCCCGCACATACGAGTAAAAGGAAGGCTGCCTCGTGGAATAAGCCATTTTTAATATCAGATGTAGTCCGTAGACACGTATTTTTCGGAGCTTGCACGTTTTTAATCAAACATGCCGCCCGACCAGTTATTTAAGTGGAGTCAACAAGTTCCATAAGTTAGTCTTAGTGTTGGCAATAGCATCGACCTAAAATGGTGATGGAAATATTTTTACGGTAAGAAAGATTGCACAAATTTTTATTCTTTTGTTTCATTTCAGCGCAAGTTTTTGAAGTTCTTGAGATCCTCAAGCTTTTATTCATTTTTTAGTTTAGCGTTTTAAAGATTAAACTAACTATCATTAAATATGGAGATAATTATAATTCCAAATTTTTAAAATATTAAATTCAAGTTCCAAGTAAAAAAGTTATGGAAATTTAAAAGCAGTTTCAATTGTTACTAGGCAAGAATGTAGAAACCCGCACATGTTATTGGTTAATACGAAGGTTAAATCCGGACCCCTGTGTCAGCCACGCTCAACTATAAGAGTAAGGACGCAGATATAGCAGATGGTTAGCGGTGAGTCACCCTCCATTTTTATTCTTATATTTTTTTTCAAGAAACTTTCAATTAAATGCTCAGATAAATTTTCGAAGAAGCTATACCTAAGTTTGTTTAAAATTAGTTCTCCAAATTTTTGCAAAAGTTCATAGTTCAATTAATTTGTTTCATTTAAAATTTAATTTAAAAGTTTAGTATTTGAATAAGGCATAATTGACCTTAACATTTTTAAGATCTCGGTGCAATGTTATGTTTGAAGTTACAAAGTTGTATTAAAGGATTTGCTTTATCGAACATGTGATAGGATAAAAATTGTTTGCCGAATTATAATGTATAACACATGGTAATAATACACCTGATGTATAATTCAATGTCGTCAATAAGTACTTTCTTTGACCTTTGATTTTATTAAAAATTGTTATTAAGAATGCGTAACTATAACCTGAAAATTACTTTTAAATATGTAAATTTTTTTTGTAAACTGGAAAGGATCCTATCCAAGTAAAATGACGTCATTGTAACGTAAATTAAAAGTAACATATTTCTTACTGAAAACTAAAATAATTGATGCATTTAATAAAACACTATTCCACGGGACTGTTTCGAAAGTCTCCGTATAAATAATTTGTATAAACAATGTATATATAAATATTTTTTTTGAAAACAAAATTAATAGAAAAAAATTTTTAAGTTGTCTCAAAATTTTTTTTTTTTGAAGCTTGTCCTACAGAAACAAACTGTTTATAATTTAGAAGCTTTAGTACTGAAGGAAGGTATTATTAGTGTTAATGTTAAAAGTTTTTCTTGAAGGTATAATTTTGATTAGTAATTTACATATAATTATTTTTGATAAAGTGACTAGGCTCTCATGAAGCCCTAGTTGGAAAATGTCTAGGTGTGATTAAATTTTCAGATAGCACGAGATCGTCGTTCCTATTCCAGGTTGCAGAAACCACAGTAAGTATTGTTGTATATGTTGCTTGTCGTAAATTTTTTTTCTTTCGAAGAATTCCGTATCTGATCTTCGAATAATTCCTTATAAAACACTCATTAAGATACGGTGGCGTCCAATAAAACTTCTTTTTTTTTTCGTATACCATCCTACGACCATAGCGCATAGCTCTGCCCTAAGTTGAAGAAATTTAGCTGGCTGGAAGAACTCTTTAGAGGGATCCTTTTCTCTCAAAGTCATTCAACATCCTTTTACCCTGGGCTTGACCATTAAACAGGAACCCCTCGTAATCTATCGAGGCTCTGCCGCTTGTATGGTAGAGCAGTCATATTTAATAGAAGACTCGAATGTTACAGTATGTATAAATAGAAATCATGTATGTAAGCTGTATTTCATGTTAAAGTCGTAAGGAAAACTCACGAAAAACTTGTAATGCTATCTAGATATTGTGGGCATTTGATTTTCATTTTTTATTTCTTTTAGTAATGGAATCTATTGTTTACTGAAATCACGGATTCGTTTGCTACGCAGTTATTTTTATGAAAGACTATATAAGCAGCTTCTTTGATTTTACGTTTTTGGTGGTTTTCTTCTTTCTCGATAATTTTTGCGTCCTCCCATTTTATTTTATGACTGGAGTCCCATGCATGTTGGCAAGTTATGGATTTTTCAAATTTTCTATTTTTTATATATGATTTATGTTCTTTTAATCAAACTTTAAATGGTGTGGAACTTTCTCCTATATAAAACTTGTTACATTCGCACGGTATTTCGTAGATGCAGTTTTTTGAACTTTGTATCGAGTTTTTGGGTTTTCTTTTTGTTAATTTTACTCTTAGTGTGTTGTTGGTTCTAAATACTGTTTTAATTCTGAATTTGTTTCCTATTCTTTGGATTTTTTCGGAGAATCTTTTTATGTATGGTATTGAGAGCATTTTTTGGTGCGTATCGTTGTTTTCTTCCTTTTTCTTTATTTTTAGAGTTTTTATTTATTTCATTCTCTATTATTCTTTCAGGATACTTGTTCTTTATTAGTGTACATCTGATTAGATCTTTTTCTTTCTTTAAAATTTTTTCGTTTAATGATATTAATTTTTCTCTATCGTACATGGTTTTAATAATTCCTCATTTGACACAGTGTCGGTGGAATGAATCGAAGTTTAATAATCTGTTTGTATGCGTTGGTTTTATATATACCGATGTATTAATTGTTGTATCGTTTTTGTTAACTAGAATATCTAAAAACGGAAGTCTTCCATGTTGTCCTAATTCATAGATGAATTTAATAGTTGGTTCTATTTTGCTAATTGACTCTACAAAGTTTTTAATTAGTTCTGTATTATGAGGCCAAATAGCGTAGACATCATCTACATATCTCCATCAGATTAGTGGTTTCAATTCTTGTGTGAAAATTACATCTTTTTCGAATTCCTCCATGAATATATTACTAAAGATTAGCATAGTGAACTTCCCATCGCCATTCCGAAGCTCTGTTTGTAGAATTTGTCACTTATTTGAAAGTATGCGGTATTGACGCATAAACCAAGTAATTCCATAATCAATGTTATACTTAGAAACATGTTAAAAAATGTTCCAACCCTAAAATTATTGAATTTATTTGAAATTACCAATAAAAATTAATCATCTGATTTCACGTTAAGCGTATTGGCTACCTAGAAAAGTCGTTCCCAGGACGCAACACAAATTTAAGGCAATCATTCCTTCAAACTTTAAAATTTTTACCTAATGTATTTAAACCAAATATATCGAACATCAATAAATCAAAGTCACGTTCAATTTAAGTCATAAATGTCAAACTTGAAGTTTTATTATTTTGACAACGATTCTAGGTCATGGATCAAAACGTAAATAAAGATGATTTTAAAAACTATGAGTGGTTTAATCCTCAAAAAAGATTAAGAAAGATACTAACATTAACTACAATTTCACTATTTGTCCCATTCCTTTCGAAAGTTAAATACAAGTAAGTGTATTTATTCCAAAGTTACAATGCTGCGCTTCAATTCGGTTGATTAATGGATAATTGATATCACACATCCTGTATGGTTGGCTGTTGGCTACCTTTATTCTTCAAGCTACTCTTATATGTAACATTCGATAACGCTTGCGCGTACAAAATTGTGGTTCGTTAGGATTGTTGAACGTAGCATCGTCCATCAAGATTTTGATTCATCTGTTGGCATGAACGGGTTTTGTTTAATCAAAATACAATATGTCTGTGCCGATGACAACATGGTTGGTACGGATATCAATATAGGTTTAAAAGTTGGTCTCTTATTAAAAGTTGCTGATAAACATTCTTTGTTTGTTGTTAAATGCATTTACTGGATTTTTAAATTTTATGAAGTGCACAAGAAACCTCAGAAGAGTTCGATTTCCTAATACATCGTCAGTGTTAAAAGGAATTTTGTAAATAAATTAATTAAATTTAAGTTCATAACTATTTAGGAAAAACAAGGTATTCGTTATCTAAATAAAAACCAGTTGGGAATTGTATTTGATGATTTCAAGTGACACCTGTTGAAGTTCGTGGTGTTGTTGCATTGATGATCAAGAGAAAATATGATGCTGAATTTGATGCTGATAGTTTGGTCGCTTTAAGGCATTGAGCACTACATTTCAGATAAGGTTAACTTGGGCTGAGTGATATTTCATTCTTACTATTTTCATGGTACAATTGGTACAATATTTCTACCTCATTACTTCAGAACTTCTTTTATTAAGTACAGTGTCAGTTTATTTTAAAAGAAGAAAAATTCCATCCATTTTCTAAATCTAATTAGCAATTTAATATAGTTAAAATTTGAATTTTTAAATTAAACAAAATTAATGAAATATGTATTTAGAATACTTGCTCAATTTTATAACGTTGGTATCTTCGCAAATAGCCACGTATTAAAAGGATAAAATATCATGTTGCTTATTGTGAACAGAGAAATCTATTGTTCTAAATATGCCATTTGTTTAGCTTAAGCTTTTAACTTGTTGAAGCATGTTTGATCTTCACACATGCTTGCTTATTCAAGTCTCTATGAAAAGTTTTAACAAACTAAAACTTCACATGTAACTGAATACAGATCTAAATCCATAACATTAGTACAGAACTGTAAATTATCAATGATGTTTTTGAATTTATTTAAATGAACAAGTTAATTCTGAAAATTTGGTAATTTTTATGTAAATGAAATACTGAAATTGTAAATACTTTCATGTTGATAAAAGATTATTTTGAATTGCTAGTACGCCCTTAAACTGAATTATTTCTTTTATTTCAGTTCTATGATAAAACTATAGCATTTTAAAGTTGAAAGCGAACAAGAATTTTAAGGTGAATTTTATCTTAACATTGTGGTATTAATAGATAAAACTTCTTAGTAGAAATTTATGGTTATTATAAATAGGTGCCTTTAGACAGAGCAGGTCCAAACTGAAAGTATGTGACTAAAACGTATTGGAAATCCTGGTTAAGTATTTGTGATGTTGAATGGAAATATTCAGTTGAGCATCTATTTAAATAGAGTAACTGGTAAGTTACATTTTGAGTGTTTGGCAAAGTTTTGGGAAATATACATGTGTTTTTGGTTCTAAGCTGCCAGTATTGCAGCAATATATATATATATATATATATATATATATATATATATATATATATATATATATGAAGTAAGATGTATCTGTAAACAACTCTTATGAAAATAATAAAAGCCATTGACAAATACAAATCGGGCTGGTAGTTATATAGCCATTAACAAAACATTAGCTTTATTACTTCATAGGGAGGAAACATCCACTGACCATGGTTTCGGCTTGTTAGCCTCGTTAGAGTGGAATAGTTCCCAAGAACCCTATGAAGTAATCGAAGCTATTATAATGATATAATTTCGAAACAATCACTGTACTATGGCAAAAGTAAATAAAACCGCCATCAGGTGACAAAACACCAACACTACTAAAGTGTGGAAGTACAGAATTGAACCGAAACTACATAATAAATTTTATAAATGACTATAAAAGTACGTCATGCCTTTGAGAATTTGCGGAATGTTACTGCAAAATTTATTTGCATACGTAACAAACCTTCTCGTGGCGACACCCGGGTTCATGCCCCAAGGGCAAATCAAATAAACAAAGACAAGTTATTTGCAGTCCGCAATAAGAAAATTGTATATGAAGTAAGATGTATCTGTAAACAACTCTTATGAAAATAATAAAAGCCATTGACAAATGGTTCTTTAATTTATTATGTAGTTTCGGTTCAATTCTGTACTTCCACACTTTAGTAGTGTTGGTGTTTTGTCACCTGATGGCGGTTTTATTTACTTTTGCCATAGTACAGTGATTGTTTCGAAATTATATCATTATAATAGCTTCGATTACTGCATAGGGTTCTTGGGAACTATTCCACTCTGACGAGGCTAACAAGCCGAAACCATGGTCAGTGGATGTTTCCTCCCCTATGAAGTAATAAAGCTAATGTTTTGTTAATGGCTATATAACTACCAGCCCGATTTGTATTTGTCAATGGCTTTTATTATTTTCATAAGAGTTGTTTACAGATACATCTTACTTCATATACAATTTTCTTATTGCGGACTGCAAATAACTTGTCTTTGTCTTTTTATATATATATATATATATATATATATTTTACTGATCTCTATCTAATCTCTCTACCCCCCTCCCTTTCTTTACTTTACTTTAATTCTTTATTTTAATTTAATTTTACATTTTTTTGTTGCGCCTTTTATGCAATGTGCACACCTAGTGCACGCCCCGTACTTGCAACGTTTGGTTGGTTCTTTAATTTAACTGTTTATTACAATGCCTCGACTATTTGAGCTCTGAATTCTCAGGGTGTTCACCTACTTATAGTGAGTTCTGTTATAAGTAGATGTGCAATGCCCAACCAAACTGCACACTCTTTTGTTTTAGTACTAAATTTTTAAGCTACTTTTGTATATGCCAAATTTTTACTACGATTAACGTTGCCTTGCGCCAAATTAAATTACTACCACAAATTTTTGACTTTTTTTGACGTTTTAAGATATTTCAGCACTCACCTGGATTATACTTCGTCCTTGCCCGCTCTAACTGCTGGCTCAAAATCCTAGTAGCCGTATGCGTCTTCACACGGTTGTACTATCTGATAGAATTTTCGTATCGCCTCCAGGTGTCGTTCTTAAAATTTAGATGCTCCCCAATATCTGAAATAATTAACCCTAATTTAGAATTTTGAATACCCGGTTATGTAACTTCCCCTGTGCTAATTCTTCTGTCCTAAATTTCTGCTTTGAATCCTCCACTACCAATTGTTGCTTTCCTAATTTCGCTCTTTGTGTTCTTCAATTAATCCGTCTGCCTTTTTGTCCTCAATCCTAATCTAATCGCCGTCCTGTTTCAAATTACTCGATGCCCCGCTACAAATCTATATCCAAATCAATCTTCGTTGCTTTATCTACCCACTCGATGTCCTGCTACCTATAAATATCTATCCAACTCTATTTAATTATTCGTCGCTTCGCCGTCGCACTATCACCAATCTTTACACTTTTTATTATCGTCGTCGTTGCTTATTTATCTTTCGCTGCTGCTCTTTACCCTTCTTTACTCAATCAAAACTATTCAAAATCAAACACTTTTATTAACTTTTTAAAAATCGTTACACAAATTAGCACAGTTCTATGAAAACACGTCTTTATACAAATTAATTTCGGAATAATCTCCCTTTGTTTTCTTTCCAAGGCGACCATTACAATATTTCTTGCCTACTAAATCATAAAATACATAACTAAATCGTCCAATAATATTCGCCCACTACGTTTGTGTCGCACATACCATAATTCATGTCTTTTTACACTTTCATAGTTCACATAAAATTCTAGTATTGGTCCTAAATATTTACAGTCCTTCAATCACATTTTACGTTATTATAACTAATAATTTTGAGCTTACAAATTTTGTCCAAAAGTTGATTCTATATAAATTAAAAAGCCAAATAAATCACACTTGAACCTGGATGCATGGTTGATAGTAAACATCCATAGACGCATCCGGTTTTTGGACGGCAAATGTACTTTCAATGGCCTTTAAATTCAAACTCGGTATAAACCCTTGAGCACTGTACATTTTACTACGTCATTTAGTCATTTTAATTTACCTTTTGGCACTGATATTTCAACTACCATTTTGAATTGTACTTTAGTATATGTAAAATACGGCAAACATACATTTTCAAATTATGTGATCAAATACGTGGATTATTTTACTTGGGCGTACACTACCTTGTACTATACAACCCTTAGAAGCCTTTGGTAGCTCCCCTTGATATTACAATATATATATATATATATATTTGTATATATATATATATATATATATATAACAATGTGATGTATGTGTGAATCCAACTCTCATGAAAACCATAACATTGAATTCGTCTATACTTTTTATTCTATAATCTCTCTCTGTCTGTGTCTCTTTCTCTCTCTCTCTCTTTTCTCTGTCTCTGTCTCTGTCTCTGTCTCTGTCTCTGTCTCTGTCTCTGTCTCTGTCTCTGTCTCTGTCTCTGTCTCTGTCTCTGTCTCTGTCTCTGTCTCTGTCTCTGTCTCTGTCTCTGTCTCTGTCTCTGTCTCTGTCTCTGTCTCTGTCTCTGTCTCTGTCTCTGTCTCTGTCTCTGTCTCTGTCTCTGTCTCTGTCTCTGTCTCTGTCTCTGTCTCTGTCTCTGTCTCTGTCTCTGTCTCTGTCTCTGTCTCTGTCTCTGTCTCTGTCTCTGTCTCTGTCTCTGTCTCTGTCTCTGTCTCTGTCTCTGTCTCTGTCTCTTCTCTGTCTCTGTCTCTGTCTCTGTCTCTGTCTCTGTCTCTGTCTCTGTCTCTGTCTCTGTCTCTGTCTCTGTCTCTGTCTCTGTCTCTGTCTCTGTCTCTGTCTCTGTCTCTGTCTCTGTCTCTGTCTCTGTCTCTGTCTCTGTCTCTGTCTCTGTCTCTGTCTCTGTCTCTGTCTCTGTCTCTGTCTCTGTCTCTGTCTCTGTCTCTGTCTCTGTCTCTGTCTCTGTCTCTGTCTCTGTCTCTGTCTCTGTCTCTGTCTCTGTCTCTGTCTCTGTCTCTGTCTCTGTCTCTGTCTCTGTCTCTGTCTCTGTCTCTGTCTCTGTCTCTGTCTCTGTCTCTGTCTCTGTCTCTGTCTCGTGTCTCTGTCTCTGTCTCTGTCTCGTCTCTGTCTCTGTCTCTGTCTCTGTCTCTGTCTCTGTCTCTGTCTCTGTCTCTGTCTCTGTCTCTGTCTCTGTCTCTGTCTCTGTCTCTGTCTCTGTCTCTGTCTCTGTCTCTGTCTCTGTCTCTGTCTCTGTCTCTGTCTCTGTCTCTGTCTCTGTCTCTGTCTCTGTCTCTGTCTCTGTCTCTGTCTCTGTCTCTGTCTCGGTCTCTGTCTCTGTCTCTGTCTCTGTCTCTGTCTCTGTCTCTGTCTCTGTCTCTGTCTCTGTCTCTGTCTCTGTCTCTGTCTCTGTCTCTGTCTCTGTCTCTGTCTCTGTCTCTGTCTCTGTCTCTGTCTCTGTCTCTGTCTCTGTCTCTGTCTCTGTCTCTGTCTCTGTCTCTGTCTCTGTCTCTGTCTCTGTCTCTGTCTCTGTCTCTGTCTCTGTCTCTGTCTCTGTCTCTGTCGCTGTCTCTGTCTCTGTCTCTGTCTCTGTCTCTGTCTCTGTCTCTGTCTCTGTCTCTGTCTCTGTCTCTGTCTCTGTCTCTGTCTCTGTCTCTGTCTCTGTCTCTGTCTCTGTCTCTGTCTCTGTCTCTGCCTCTGCCTCTGTCTCTGTCTCTGTCTCTGTCTCTGTCTCTGTCTCTGTCTCTGTCTCTCCCTCTCTCTCCCCCCTCTCTCTCCCTCTCTCTTTGTATATATATATATATATATATATTGTATATATACACTGATGTGATAAGGGGTCATGTAAAGGTCATTGAACACCATTTCGTAAACAAACAACTCGTTGAACCTGAGAAAACAATTATTTTTTTTGAAATATTAGGGTGATTGTAGAAACAGTCAGTATTTGGAGAACAACCTGTATATCATGCTCCGTGATTTATAAGCTTTGTTCATGCTACATAACTTATTAATATTTTTAAATAGGAATAATACCTAAATAAAAATCCGTGCTTCTGATCCTCGTTAAAAAAGTACTCGATGCTATTTAAACGCGTTCATTTCATTTTATAAAAAAGTTAAATTGAAAAGCATGCATATATTTAATTGCGTTTGTCTTTTAATATTCAGATGAAAAGAAAAATGTACTTTAACTTGAGGGTAACAACGTGATTCATTGAACTCGAGAACACTACATTTAACAATAACAAAAAAAAATAGATACGTTTAAAAATATCAGTCAATAGATAGTAATGAGTTTTAGAACTATAACGTAGCTAATGGGTTGGGTGAGTGATCAGTATCATATAGTTGTTTTAAGCGTATAATAAACAACTGAACTATTATTTAAATGAATTCTAACAAGATAGATTTTTATTTGAAGCATATTTATTTAAAAGAATGGAACGACGTGATTATTTGGATGTGGAAGTTTAGTTGTATTTAATGATTTTGGACGTAGATGAGCTTACAACAACCAGCATAATTTAACTGTAAAGACAAGGATATAATTGTTTAAAAAATTTAAGAAATTTTTGTTTGTTTTATTGAATAAAGTAGGTTAGCTTACATAAGAATTTGGTATGTGCATCTTTTTTATCGTTGAATAAGTGGATAATTTGATTTAAAGGTGGTCTATTCTCGGTGGGTTTGGCTATTATAACAGGATTTATTGAGCATAACCAATCAGCTGCATTGAATTCGTTGTAAGAGGGGTACCAAAGACTATCCTTCATAATTTGTACAACTTTGTACATAGTATGATAAGGAAGGATTTGTGAATAGAAATTCTAATTACAGAGAGATTTTTATGGAGTCTACTTTAATTTAAGCAATTGATTATCTAGTAGTTATAGATTCTTTTTACCTTAAGATTCTTTGGCAATATGAGACCCTCCCTTTAGATTGTAATGTATATATGTAAGTATTTTTTTGAGGATATTGCTTGTTAAAGAAAAGCTGTATGTGAATGAAGCAGATGTCGTTTGAAGGATTAGCTAAGAAATCAAGAACTTGACCTTTAGCATTTTCATTTGTAAGAAATTGTTGAAGATTTCAAAGTGCTCTAGTGATATTCACAAAATTGGTACCATTTTCATATGTAATCTAGTGTGAGTTTTACGGGCGATTTATAAATCGTTTCAAAATAACTGAAACAGCATCAGCGACAAATATGTTATTATGTTTAGATGCACAGCTTAATTACCATATAAGTGAAAAGATAGATATAATCTTTTATATATCTGGTATCGCGAATTACACGGTCTTTAACTAGTATCTGACCTCCATAGTCCATCCATGTATTACAAAATACTAAACTTCCAGAGTTACGTCGCTTTATGAGGTAAGGTACCCATAAGTGTATTACTTGATATTGTATTACGGATAAAATAAACGTGAAGTTTTAAATTTAGATTTACCCTCAAGAAACCCCGTATCACTTCTGGTGTGCACTGGCTTACTATGATGGTGTAGTAGTGGGTTCGTACAAAAAAAAATAAAAATGATAATAGAAAATGTAAATAATAAAAATGCTGAAATACAAACAAGCTATTACAATATGCACTTATCCTGTAAGGTTTTGCTACTTTTATAAGTAAAGGGCGCAAAACCGTATTGTCTCTGCAATTCCTTCGATATTATTTCTATACGGAGGGCAGTTATTTCGTATAGGTCTTCTTTACTTTTGGTTTTCTAAATTTATCACATTATTATATGGAAAGACACGATAAAAATAAGATTATTACAATGTGGCTAAATATAGAGAAAAGACTGATGATTCAGTGAAATCCACGGATATGAAGTTGCAAACCAAATATTATCATAAAACAGAATCTTACAATGTATCAATCCATGTACATAAAAAATAACCACTTAATAAACCATACACTGTCACACCCTTTTCACGTGTTTCAATGCTAGTTTAACAAAAAAAACTGCACAATGGCATAACCTCCTGGAGATATTTAAAGTGGAAGAAATAGCAAGAAGTAGACACTGCATTGGAATTTCTAATGCTCCACCCGAAGGTACTAAATTAGCCAGAAAACGAGTTTCTTTTTGCTTAGAACTTTTGAATTTTCCCGAACCCTTGCTGCTCCAAGCAAGGTAAAAATCTTTGACGTGCGCGACAACACACACACACACACACACACACACACACACACAACACACACAGGACTTGCATTTGACCTATCACCCAAACGAAGGCGTATTTTTGTGAAAAATGCTCGACTAGCATTTCTCAAGCGGACGGTGTCGGGGTTCAAACCCCAGACCTTGGGCAGAGTAGTCACACGCACGCCAACTACGCTACGAAGCCGCTCGATAGGAGTTAGATACCCGACGAAAAAAAATTAGTTAATTATTCGCAAGCAAGTGTTTATACAAGTTGAAAAAGAATAGTATTACATTGTAATAATGGAGGAGGGCCGCGCTGTAGGGGTCGGTATGAGGACAAATTGAAGGGTAGTAGACAGAGCACAGATTCAAGATGTAGCGTGAATTTCTCGGAAGGGATAACATTAACCAGTGCGTAGGCTTTTGTATAACTTCGCATGCTGATTACGAGAATTTTTTATTATGACGAAATAATGTTTTACGGCGTTTCAGAGAACGGTTAAGAATAATGTAATAAACTTAAAAAACTAGAAGCACAGGAGACATTTGGAATAGCCGTGTTTCCTATGTGCAAAACATGGAAAGAGTTTGCTAAGACAGGACAGTGTGGCAACCCACAACTATGACTTTAGAAAAGCGTTTCAAGGTAAATAAATATTATAACATAGTTTGTTTGTATTTCAATCACTTTATTATTTTTATTTCTTTATTTTTATTACTTTCATTATATCTTCCCTTAGAACTCACTCCTGCACCACTACAGTTAGCTGATGCACCCATAAAATTGTTCGGAATCCCCGTTCCTTTAGGGCAAATCTAAATTTGTAATGCACCGTTCATTTTAATCATAACAATCGCTCACATTGAGAAATTTATGCTAATATGAGTATTAGACGAAACCCCTTATTTATGTTAAATAGAATCTACCGCGATTACTTCAATTTTCTTAGCTTGTTTATTCACTTTTTTAACATATAACAAGAGTGAAGAGACCTTGTGCTAAAATTAGCCCCAATATACTTTGAAGCTGATCTACTTTTGCTACCTCGCGCCTAAATAGACCTATGGTAGGTTTAAAACATCTCAATCCTTTTTGTGGATGAATGATTATTACAACAGATCACAAATTTGCGGTTTGCTTGCATTGAAATTGCACTTATCTGAATTCTTTTACAAATTGGTCTATTTGGAGAAATATAGTAAAGAGATGGATCGGGTAGTTTGCCATTCAGGATTTGTACCATTGATAATGGCTAAAAGGATAGTGAATATTGAAATTAGTTGTTAGAAAATGGCTTCTCTGATATTATAAAATTATGAACGACGTAGATTGTGTTGAGAACAATTCAGTTCTTATAGTTGCATCAAACCGGCCAACTTCCTAACAGCAAAAATAAACAAACTTAGTACTTTATACTGATTTTTTCAAGTTATTTTGCAGAATGAAAATGGAGTCATTAACAAAACCTCTCTCTAATTCTATATCTGCGTCAAGACGATGCGTACTTAAGATTTGGAATAACCAACAGATTGTTGCAGTAGTTGTTCCAGTTTTTCATCGTATCTAGATAATTAGAGCAAAAACTTTGTGCAACTGGAGAGGCATTTTTAAGTTAATTAAGGTTATTGTAAATACTGTGGAGCGCAATATCATCCTTAAGGGAGAGAAACAATAGGTAGTCTTTGTGTTGCAACTGAAAATATTTGTTTAATATCTAAGTATCCATATATAACTAAATGTCCTCACACTAGTTTAAAACTTTGCAATTTGGCAGTTCATATTTTATGCAATCGAAGAGTTTGTATCCAGCAGCTCCTTTTCTTTTAGTAACTAAATGTGGGGAACATGGATGTCTTATTCTAAAAATAGTACTTTCTAGGATGCAGTTCCGCGGAGTTTCAGTGGGAATAACGTCATACTTAACTGCTTACTTGCTTTCTGTTTATTCAGAGTGGTAGAAAAGTCCCGGAACGGTCAAATATTTTGGGAAATAATCATCGCATCAAAAAAAGAAAAAATACGTGTTCAATATTTTTTTAAAAGCTATCCAATGACACCAAAATTGAACCCCACCCCACCCCTAGGGTAGGGTGGGGCAACTTTAAAAGTTCAAGTGGAAACCCCCATTTGTTATTGCAGATTCGGATTCGCCACAAAATGTTAGTCATAGTTTTTTTAGGTTTTTTGCAGATGGCGCTGCAATCGACAAAAATTAACTATTTCTAGAAGAATTGATGGATCAGAAAATAAAAGAAGTAAAATCCTTCACCGAACCAGTTCGCTCAAAACGATTCACTGTTCGACTCACAGTAGATTTAGAAATCGGTTGACGTTCCGCATTGACTTCATTGAATAAATCTGCGACTTGCTGCAATGATCTTTCTTTATCTCCATACCCCCATCATCAGGACAATTATTCTTTCTCTTTCAGACAGAGACATCGCGAAATAATATCAAAAGCTAGTAACGAAATGAATACTAAAAATGAATGTAATTCTGACATTTTTCGATTTCAAATGTTTTTGTACCCTATTTTGGTTTTGTCAATTACAACGCCTTCTATCATCCAAAACGGCTTGTATCGCAGGTCAATTTGGGGTAATTTATCCTGCGGAATCCGAATCTGCAATAACAAATGGGGGTTTCTACTTAAACTTTTAAAGTTGCCCCATCCCTACCCCAAGGGGGTGGGGGTGGGGGTTCAATTTTGGTGTCATTGGATAGCTTTTAAAAAAATATTGAACACGTATTTTTTTCTTTTTTTGATGCGATGAGTATTTCCCAAAATATTTGACCGTTCCGGGACTTTTCTACCACTCTGTATATGGTGTACTGTACGACACCCTCCAATACAGTCACCTCTGTTTCGACGTTAGAATTTTATAGGTCTCATACGAGCTTCATCTTAATTCGTTTTATTGCAATTTTTCAAACTTATATTTAATATCATATACTCACTGCTTAAATGTTCAAACCTCATTCTTCAGTTTAACTCAACATGCGTGTCAGCTAATCAACCGAGAGGACACCATCAACTAGGAACTGATTTTAACTATTTTGTGATTTGAAATGGGTTTCTTGCCGCAACGTTTCTTAATCAAAATAAATTATAAGTCAAAGGTTTCCAACTTCAATACTCTAGTTCCCTTACAAAGAGCATTCTTTATTGTTTCCGAATCCATATACGTGCGTAAGATTTCTAGCTTTTAGGATTTGTCGTGTTATATAAAGATTTAATAGCGTAACTCTTATAAAACTTTCCTTAGATAATAATTTTATACCTCCCTACATAGAGAAACCTTTCAGTTGATGTCAGATCAATAAATTACTGCTGTAGTTTTATGCGACACTTTTAGAACCGACACTCAATCGGAATTTATAAATTTAGGTAAACATTGTTGTAGGATTTTATGTACATCATATTTGCGATTCCTGAAAACTCGTGCTATTAGACATAAGAACTGAACAACCATTTCATTCGAATCTAAATATATGTTGGGGAAAACTTTAACACTTTACCTACAGTGCATTATTTTTTTAATAATGGACAAGGCTTAAGAAAAAAAAATTCCAAGATATTTGAATACTTGGTGATTTTATTTTGATAGGCTTATGCCTACAGCAAAAATATCGTTCTAGTATTTTATATAGCAATTGCAAACATAAGATGAAAGCAATACATTATAGAACTAATGGTTGGACGCTTTCGCTGATGAAAAAGCTTAGCTAGAGATTGATGAAAGGCGAAATCTAAACGGCTTGGCGTTCTTATGTAGCCGTTGCCAATGAAACTTCTGCCAGTACTTTTGCAGTGTTCACATACATATGGATACTATAAATTTTTCGTAGAAATTAATCAACTACCCTACATACCGATTCTTACATGACTACCATTAAATTTTTTTTGACGCATCCATAGTTGGCAAGCACTCTAGTAAAGATTCAATTAGTGCGAGTATGTGAGCTCTAAAAAGTATTCACTTAATAGCAGATATTTCGACAGCTTCAGAAAAAGCGATATAACGTGGCTTGATAATTTTCTTTTAACCCACAACTGCTTTTAACAAGGTGCCCGCTAATTGCGCGTTTTAATATCTAAATATTCATTGATCTTATTTGTAGAAGAAGATTTGCTTTATAACAACTGTTTAAATATATGACAGTTCCTACTTACATAAATCCACCTTAAATATAATTTTGGACAGAAGTTGCACACGAAGGCATATGGATTGTTAACAATCAAATTTGCAGTATAAACTTGAACTGTCTGTTATACCTTAGTCGTAATTGAAGTTGCGCTTTTTGGCTCCACCACATTTAATTTTAATATTTAGATTTAGGGGATTTGTAAATCCAATATAGGAATGCTCGTCTTTTAACATCCCTAATTTAAGATTCTCCGTGTGAAGTTTTACGATTATAGCTTTCCACGAATCCCATGACATTAGCCCCATGATTTATAGCATGTAAACCGTCTACGCGTTTCCCAGGCTAGAAGAGTGCGACGCGATTAGCTCGGTCGACCACGGAAAGCGTCGATTGAAGGGGTTGTTATAACCCGCGGGAGCTACGCATTCAAAAAGCAAGGGATTTCATTATTGGCGATCGAAGAGATTGAATGTGTGTGCCCGTTAGTTTGCCGAAGTCATTCCTTTCGATCATCGTACCTTCTTCCTCTATCTGAAAAGCTATTTCTGTGCTACGCCATAGTATAGGCATCTTCAGTACGCCGTCTATAATTTGAAACAAACCACTCCCAACATTTGTTTTTCCAATGCTCCACCCGAAGGTACTACATTGGCCAGCAAGAGAGTTTTTATTTACCTGAAAATTTTGAATTTTGCCGAACCCTTGCTGTTGCAATATTAATACTTTGTAGTTGTTAATAACTTCAACATCTAAAAAATAGTGGAACTTGAAAAAAGTGCACTCACAATGGCATATTACCTAACATCAAAACTCCAATGCGATTGCTAAAAAAACGCGATATCTGGTATACCTTGTATTATCAGCGTTCTATCGTAGTTGGAAGATTTGTTATTTTTAACCCATAAATCTGTTGGAAATTCAATTTTAAACCTAGCTGTTTATTAAAATATAAAACATTAATTTATACGTAAAAAAAAATTTCGACTAGTGATTTTGAAGTGATAATTTATAAGAATTTCAATACCGTTTAACACTGCATCACGTATGGAAAAACTTAGTTCGTTATTTTGGAGATGAAGCACTTTTCAAACCTATGATTTGAAAATAGTTCGCAAATTTTAAGCACGCAAAATCAACGTTAGATGAAAATTTTGCATGTTAAGTGATACATGTAGTGTAATTTCTAGCTAAAACAATTATTCCAGAGAAGGGTCAGCATGCGTTTTAATGATTGAATGTCGGATTAGGCTTTAGAAGATTCTAATGTAGCAATAATATCTGAATTCGTATAACAATAGTTACTCTAAGAAGACATAATAAATGAACTTAGTCTGACAAAGCATTATATACTAAAAGAAAACGGCAGCAACCTACATGGAAGGGCAAATTATTCATGTCATAGATGTCATAAAAGGGGCTAATTCAGGGTTAGTTGTAAGCTATATTAAATGGTGCGTCGATAGTTACAAAAGGGTATTTTCAGAGCAAAGGCGAACCAAGCAGCAGTATGTTAATTGACATTAATAAAAGTTCCAAGAGCACCACGTTGAACAGCTCTATGCGCCTTTGCAGCTGGTATTAGTGGTTGCTACATAGACTTGGCTGTTACTCTCCATATGACGAAGTCTAATGATTCGATAAGAAATTTCAGTGGTACCCAAACTAGATTAAATATAATGTGTGTAAATGATCAGTAACTGGTAGAGGTGATGATATTGTAGTGCTATGATAATTTAGTTATATCTATTAAAAATGTAATTTATCACCCCGTATATCAGTTATTAAGAATCCCTTAAATGTGCTCTACTTGCAGATAACATATGTCGGTTTACCTATAAAACACTCAGTCTAGCAGTAATTACTTTGATTAATTAGGCCACGAGGTTTCGAACTTATAATATGATTTTCAATAATATAAACTGCCAAATATTTTCCTATCCTATGTAAATTGGGATCGTCTAAGAAGCTCTATTATTAAAAACAACTACGTTGGCGATTTTGTCGATGCTACAAGTGAATCAGATTCCACTCTTGATAATCACTTTCACCTTTTCACCTTTGTTATTAAACACATCTGTCCATGTTTAACGAGGCGTTGATTCTTGAGATTCACAATCATAATCATCAGAATGTTCATCTGTTACACTATTTTATACATCATTGTGTCCATTTATATTCGATCTTTGATTGTGTTGAGAGTTATTTTCGAACTTAGTCAAACGCGAGAGATATAAGATGTTATTGCGCGTTGGTATTTGGAAATTAAACTCAGTCAATATATTTCCTACATCAGGTTGGATAGTATCAGTATTTTCGTTACCCATTGCAACTTCTTTATGTTTAGTAGGTTCTTTGTTTCTTTTAAAATTCTTTTTACTCTGTATTTGAGGAAATAAAAACAATTCATCCTATATTCTGTTATGAGTAAAGAGCCTAATACATGCGCAGCATTTCCTCTTTGTATTACTATTCCGATTCTATGTAAATTATTTTCTAGATCATTGTATTTTTGTATTTGGATTTTTCTGGCTATAGAGTAGAGGTTCCGGCTGATACACTAGTATATTGTAGATATGAAGCTGCAAAGGTGTCTACGCAAGTGAAATTACAAATGACTGATTTTTCACGACTCCCAAGGAATGAGTGAGAGTCCATCTGGTCGTATACCGTCACAATGACTTACTCCTAGCTGTTCTAATGTAGAGGGTATATTTGCAAGGTTTAATGATCTTTTAACAATGTCGTTTACGGCATGATGACGTTATGAGCGTCCTGCACTAAACTTATTGCTTATACCACGTGTTCTGTTCTCGCTTCTGAAACTATTGTACCGCAATTGCATTTGTGTTTCGTACATGTACGGTTTCCCAATCGTAATCTATTAGCAATACGAAATGGATATAATATAGTAATGTTCCTAGTCATGCTACTGAGAGGGCATTTAACCAAACATCAGATTTGTTGCAAACGACTGATTTATGAAAGGCCTTTTCATGCAATGTTGTAGCATTTTCAAACAGTTGTTTAGTCACAAGATCAATCAATTAACTATTGATCTCAAGCTTTCTGGGAACTATGCTCCTCTGTCAGGCATTTGTATTTATTTTTGTACCATAGTTCCTCTCCTTCGGATAATAAATTGTATGATTTTTCTTGCTTTACAATTGAATCTATTAAATGAGATATACTTACTGTGTACGGATGCAAAGAATGTAGGAAGAGCGAGAGCTGTGGTTTGACGTGTTCCTAAATCTCCTTTTGAAACTGGAAGTTATCCACCGATCATTGATTGCCATATTATTTGTAATTTTTTCCAATGTTATATGTAACTTCAGCATGCCATGTAGGACAGCAAGGAAGGATATAGAGTATTTTGGTACACCTACTGAATTTTTCAACAGACACAAGGTTACGTGTGCTGGTAGATCAGATAAATTCGTACAGGTCCTTGTTAGACATTTCTATTTATCTTGCATGCACATTGATAGCGCACTATCTGTGGATGTACAGTGACTGAAAATTAGTTTACAGGTAATCATGAATGAAAGGGCATGTGTTTACTTTACTGAAGTCAAGTGATAAAAAATCAATTTACTGATACAAATATCGTGTAAGATACATTGTTTGATCGTATTGCGTTTGAAAGAGATTATTTATTCATTTCAATTAGCTGCAAACTGAGATCCTAATTTTGTTAAACCACAAGTGATAGCACTACATGTAACAATTCTCATTAATTATTCTTCATTAATCGAGGGATTCCAGTATATAGGGAGCTCATTTATGGAGCTTTTTGAAAATTAGTAGTAAAGGATTCAATGTTAACGGATGTGGAAAAGTTAATCTAACCCAAATCCTACTTCTGAATTTAAATGCTAATATAAAATTGTGTACTGAGGTGGCATTAGATGGATAAAAAACAATTGAACATAATGTAAAAGTACTGATACTATATAACTTACTGGATGCAAATTCCTTGACTAAATATGACGCAGGTTCCTTTATATGGCTTGCTACTTTTATAAAGTAAATCGTAAAACGATTGGAATTGCGAGTAAATTCTCAAGATTATGATTTGATACCACTGTACAGTGGAGTCTTCTGCAATGAAAAAGTTTAGCAATTGCACCACCTTAAACTAAGTTAAATAATCCTATTGCTCCAAAGTATGCTTTATTACATTAATAGCAACTAAAATATCAAATCTAATTCAAATTGAAATCTTTACCTAATAACCAGAAGTATTATACGCAATATCATCATAATCTCAGCTGTCTACTGTTTCATTTCACTTCACCGACATCTGCAAATCATCAGTGTCTCAGTTACAACTATTTCTTGGAGCAAGAATCCGTGTTATATAATATCTCGTATGCTGATGCAATTAGGTAACATATAAAGTATTTAACTACACGTAGGGGTACTGTTAAAAATTGCTTCTTATCAGTTTTTGAAGTCACATTTACCTAGTTTGTGTGCGTATCTTCGAGTCGTTTGTCATTAATTGTTATTGTCATTTTTGCTAAGATACGTTGTAAAAAGTATTTCTGTATTCGTAATTTGTATGATATTCTATTTGTACCTGTGCTGCTATGCTATTCCGAAAATGAACAAATAATAAAATTCATTGTTTACGCCATTTTTAAACCTGTTCCCATAAACAGGGAATACGGTTAGAAGACATTTTTAAGAAGTTCAGTGTCAGGAGAAAAGCAGAGAGCAGTCAGCGATGTTATCGTGTTTATAGTAGTACTACTATTGGAAGGCGGGTGACCTTGACAAAATCTGCGCATGATGGGGCAATTTTTATAACCAAAATAAAAAAGTGAAACTAGAAAACATCGACTGCTTGCACAACCAGTATTGCCAGAACAAAAAATTCCCAGCAACTAGGGGATATTTTTGTTGCTAGTTTTGCTACGTGCAGTTTCTGCATCTGAATATATATTAACGATTTCGATTTTTTATTCAATTTAAATTGTTGCTATTTAGTTACATCAAATTACGTTAAATCTTCATATTATACTTTAAAACACTTAAATCTATACTATTTTGTTATGGCAATAAAAATGCGAGGTTTCTGTTATCAAACAGTGTTGGCTTTATTAAATGTTTAGAATATGTTTATGTACGTGTTTCATCAAAGTTAGTTTCAATGCAGTAAATTAGGCAAATCATCCTACGCGTCCTTCATGATTTCGAGAGGTTGCTTGTACATAATTTTTATTTCGTATGTATATACATTGACATACATTCGTGTAGTTGATAACGGTAGAACCGGTTTCCCATTTGTTCGTCGTATAGCTTGTTAAATGATATAATACCTGTTATGTACGATTTTACCGAAGGTATTTACGCAAACGCACTTATTTTAATTGGTTTTTTGTTATCTTATAAACAAGTAAATGTTTTGAAGAAAACGCGATCCATGTAATTGGATTATTTAAAAATACATGTTTTCGAGGGAAGTTACAATTTTTTATTGGGTTTCTATTGTACCTGCTTTTCTCGCTTAAACTAAGAATGGAAATGCTTTTCGTTAGAAAAATGCACGTGTTTAGAAGTCTGTTACACGATATAGTTAGTTTTGTGATTTTTCAATTCACTAACTTATATTTGTTTCCGCAAATGCGTTTATTCAATAAAACTGCTGTTCATTATTGCTTTCATTCAATTTCATGAAAGAACAGCTCTCCTTGTACACATCGGCGATCATCGGTCGAAATATGTGGGAGTGGTACTCAGTCAAACCACTAAATTTATTAATTCCTTTTGTTAGAAAAGTCGACTAGAAAAATCATTATTGCTCAATGTACATTTTTAGTATTCATTGGAACGTATCGCCACTATAGAATTAATTGAAAAATCTGAGAAAAGACGTCTTGAACTTCTAGAAATTTTACAAGCAATTAGTTTAGCGTATTCTAATAGCGGTTTAAATATAGTTAACGCGATTGTGAGTGAACCTGAATTTCGCTATATGCTGGAACGAACAAATGAAAGAAGGCGGCGTTGTTTGTTTTGATGAATTACTCTGAAGATGGTCCCATTGTCGTAAAATTTTCCAGGGACAAAGACAAAATGTCTGGAAGTGCACTTTTGAAGCCATCATCCCACCAGTGTGTGTATATATATTTCCTTTCTATGTGTTTATATTATAGTTTCTCTGAGTAAGATCACTTAGTTGGTTTGAAGTATTTATTTATTTAGGCCTTGTTTATAATTTTTAGATTAAAACTTACTTAATTTGTTTGGTATAAATTTTAATTTATAAAGCGTACCTTATTGCTCTCCATATATTTCAGTGCTTTTAATGTACAAGAGCAAAGAGATTGTTTATATTTAGTCATTGCCTGATAAAGTTTAGAAATTCAGGTTTCTATTAATTATAAAATGTAGTTTTCAGATATACAGAAGGTAGTTATGTGGTAATTTCAAGTCATACTGAGATAAACAAAATTTAGGTAAACTCAATCTGATAAATCTTAGTTGCTATGGTTTAGTGTGTATGTTAATGGCGACAGCTTTTATTATTTGAAAATTAATGACAAAGTACAATTAATACTGACTGTTCATAAGGTTTTCCATATAAAATTTAGAGTCGTGTTTAGGTGCGACATTATTACCAATTCCACACCGCCACTGCGAAATACATTTCGGCCAGTAGATACTTTCCTGTATTGCTGCTATGTACTGCTATTACATTTAAGGAGTGCTTGTTGATACTAAGTAAGTATATATAGTCGAAATTAGGAAAGAATGAATGCACGTCATCAACCGTATTCGTATGCATCAAGATTAATCAATTGACCGTTTAATAAAGATTTCAAGAAATATTCCCATTGGAAATCGAAAATAATATAATGAAAACAACAAAATATAAAAGCAAATCCAAATATAAAAGCGCAGTTATAAGTTAGGGTTATGTTAGGTATGTTGTATTAAAAATTACGTGTTAAAAAACCGCACAAATCAACTTACAGACTTCATTAATATAAGTGTAATATAGTTAGGACATGCGACAGTTTACTGTTCCCATTCTTTACGTAACATAAACTCCACAGCGTAAGTCGTTCCTAAGCTACTTTGCTCAAAACACGTGCTACTTGTATTCTTTCCTTCTCTTACATGTTAAATACGCCCATTGTATATGCGGAAGTATATCTTGGGTTGAATCAGAAATTAATGACGTGCATTCATTCTTTCCTGATTTCGACTATAGAAATATTTCTTTAGTTGTCGTATTATGTAATATAACGTATTTAAGATTGGATTAAACAAGTGACTGAAAACAATCCATTATACAGGGTTATTACAAATGAAATAGACAGTTTGGATAGCCTTTAAAAAATCAGACTGGTGTATTTGAATATAGTAAGCGAGATAGGTTTATAGGGAAATTCTTAAAGTTTATGTTGGTACAACTGTTAGGTTGGTACTGCTGTTAAAACAACGACCAGTCTAACAAAATGGCCGCTACTAAAGTGGAGAAAGCTTATTGTGTTCTTGAATTAGCCGAAACAAAATCTGTTACTGTTGAGCAGCGTCATTTCAGAACAAAATACGGTAAAACACCACCAACAAGGCAATCAATCTATGACTGGTATAAACGTTTCGAAAATAGTGGATGTCTGTGTAAAAGAAAGAGTACTGGAAGACCTCCTGTTACAAAAGAACAAATCGATAGTGTTCGTGATGTTTATTTACGAAGTCTAAGACAATCGACTACATCAGCAAGTTTAGAATTGCAAATTCCTCAACCTACTGTGTGGAAAATTCTGCGGAAACGTTTGAAAATGAAACCGTATAAATTGCAGTTAGTACAAAGTTTAAATGCCGGTGATAAAGTCGTACGTAACAGTTTTTGTCTGGAGATGCAACAATGTCTCGAAAATGATGACACATTCTTTAATCGCCTAATTTTTAGTGACGAATGTACCTTTCACATTAGTGGAAAAGTTAATAGACATAATGTAAGGATATGGGGCACAGAAAACCAAAGAGCGACTTTACAACATATACGCGATTCCCCTAAAGTTAACGTGTTTTGCGCTTTATCTCGTGAAAAGGTTTACGGGCCGTTTTTCTTTCACGAAGTGTCAATAACCGGAGTAATTTATCTGGACATGTTACAAGAATGGTTAATGCCTCAACTACAGGAAGATAGTGATAACTTCGTTTTTGTACAAGATGGAGCTCCGCCTCACTGGCACTTACAGGTCAGAAAATATCTGGATCAACATCTTCCTAGACGATGGACCGGCCGTGCAAGTGAGGAAAACCTTGTGCTTAAGCCGTGACCACCTCGTAGTCCAGATTTAACGCCCTGCAACTATTTCTTATGGGGTTATGTAAAAGACAAAGTTTTCATACCACCGCTTCCTGTTGATATCGACGAACTTAAACAACGTATCACAAATGCCCTTGCTACAGTTGACCGTTACATGCTTAATAGCGTGTGGCAAGAATTCGACTACCGTGTTGATATCTGTCGTGTTACCAAAGGTGCACACATTGAACATTTGTAAGAATTTTAAATAAAAACTTAATCATTTCTTCTTTATAATCATATAAGTAATAATCTTAACTTTTCAAAAATAAACTTTCTATAACCTATCCAAACTGTCTATTTTATTTGTAATAACCCTGTATATATTTTTTATTAATTTTGTTTTATGTAAATATTTGGTCTGAGGCTACAAGTTAGTGTGGGGTGAGCCAGGAATGTGTTAATTACTTTGCGTCGATTTTTGTACTGTGTAAATCCTCCGAGATACCTTGAGTAAATATTGTTAATTCCGCGGGTAGTTCTCCTATTTTTATAACATGTTTTTCTTAAAGGTGTTGTAAATAATTCTTTCTTGAGGTTTTCTTTTTCTTTTTTGTCACCCATCCCATACACCTTTCTGGCTAACACGGCATTGTTTGGATTTCTTTTTTTTGTTGCGGACTATTTTCCTTGCTTACTTTATTTTCCGTTTCTGATCCGTACGGAATATTGTAATAGCTTTTTTATTGCCTTTTGGCTCCTCTGTAAATAAAAATGATACACGCTCACTCTTACGTGTCATACATTCTGTAACGAATATAAATAGTGTAGGTGCCTTATCATTATAAGGTAAGTCTAAAGATGTGTACATTTTAGCGCAAGTATTAATGCGTAAAATTTTCTTTTTTAAAATTTAAAGTATAAGGATAATACCAAAAGTAATAGCTAAATATCTAATATCTAATATATATATATATATATATATATATATATATATATATATATATATATACATATATATATATATATATATATATATATATATATATATGAATAAGATGAAATAATAACTTAGACTTTTATGCAAAGCCCAAATGATCATTTCAAATCGAGCTAGTAATTGAAAGATGAAAAATATAAGGTTTTGGACAGGACTTAAACCTGTATCCTGGTTTTGCCGAAACCATGCGTTTACCAATTACGCCTTTTTATAAGATGGGATAGCGGTCGGATCTTGATGCATTTCAAAACTACAAGCAGTGTGTACATTCAAGCGGTTTAAAATCATGTGTACAAGAATGATATCCCATTGCTCTACGGGTAAATCAAATTTTTTGAGCGTTTGTAAATTATCGACAAAGGTATCAACTAATTTTTGCAAACTAACGGGGTTATCGGAGTTTAATTTAGGAAATTTATCTATAGTGTTCCATAGAGCTGAGGTAATATGACGAATATTGGCGATAGTTTTCACGAAGTTTTGTGTATGCAAGAGCGTAATTGGCTTCTGTATGGTCAAAGTTTTTAATGGTTAAGAGTGCAAAACTTTTAGTGCTGATTGAAGATACGAAAATTTATCTACATCCGACAAATCGTTATTAAAATGAACTAGACTATCAAAACGATCAATAAAACTTTCAAACAGAGAACTTCCCCATCAAACGTAAGCAGCGTCAGCAGGGGTAATGACACTTTTGACTTTAAAGTATCTAGCAGCGGGGACACCTCAACCCGAGGCGAAGATTGGTTGGCAAACAGCTTGAAATAGAGCGCTTTTATTTGAAAATAGTTGTCAAAACGCTTACGTACAACGTCTGTATTCCCGAGGGTATCCATCTGGAACGTTTTCCACACTTTCTGCGCGCGCCCGTACTCTAATCGAGCCGGGTGTGATTAATTTGGATAACCGTTCATTTACATTTCCAATACTCCACCTGTAGGTACTACATTGGCCTGGAGGCGAGTTTTTTGTTGCCTGGAAATTTAGAATTTTGCCGAACCCCCGTTCCAGGCAAGGTAGGTATCTTTAACGTGCGTGACAATACTCACACACGGGACCTCCATTTAACCTCTCATCCGAACGAAGGCGCAATTTTTGTAAAAAATGCTCACCTGTCATTTTTCAAGCAGTCGGCCGTGTCGGGATTTGAACCCGGGACCTTGGGATCCGTAGTCTTACGCTTGCTACATTGATCCACGGCAACGCAAATTAATTTGGATACCACAAAAGGACCAGGTTACATTGGGTGTGATACCGAAAACGTGGAAATAGTGTGTTATACTGCGGTGGTAGGTGTGGGTAGGAAAGGAACAATAGTAGTTTTATTTGGTTTGGCACGAGGAACGACAGAGGAAATAGGTTGGTAGAATTTTGCGACAAAAACAATATAGCCACCAGAACCGCATTATTTCGACATCATGCTAGAAAACGATACACGTGGAAGATGCCAGGATACATATGAAGATGTCAAATAGACTTATATTCTTATTAGAGAACGGTTTAGGAATCAAGTAAAACACTGTAGAAGCGACCTAGAAGTCGATATAGACTCTGAGCACAGCACCATAATTATAAGGCTGCTCTTAAATTTAAAAATTTGAAAAATGAATCGAAAAAGGCACTTTGATTTTGAGAAACTAAAAGATAAAGGTATCCTACGAAAGATTTGAGAAAAAGTCAAATGAATTTCTGAAAGATATGGGGAAAGAAAGAAAATAAAAACCATGGATAACAAAGGATACTCTGGATTTAATAGAAGAAAGACAAAGGCTAAAAATGGGAAATTATTCACAATTGCAGGAAGGCTAAAGAACAATGGATTGATGAAAAGTGCAAAGAGGTACAAACTAAGATGGAAATAGAAAAAGCAGACGAAGCATACAAACTAAGTAGAATAAATTTTAGGGATATAAAACCGTATAGCAAAAATATAAGGGTCGCGAGAGGAAACGTCATTATAGAAAATGTAGAGAAAGTGGTCTGGTGGCAGGAATATATAGGGAGTTATATGTAAAAAGCAAATAACAGCATTAGAATAGGAATCAGACATTGAAACGGATGACGTGGGATATTCTATACTTAGAGATAAGTTGAAATTAGCATTAAAGGGTCTACACCGGGCAAAGAACGTCTCTTAAAACTTGTAAGCTATATGCTTGAGACAGGCGAGATGCCCAAAGAATTCAAACAGTACATCATATCACTATATCAAGAAACAAAAGCGCGGATAGATGTGAATATTTTCGAATAAGTTTGACAGCACACGTGTCAAAAATATTAACTAGAATTTTACAAAAACGAATGAAAAACTAGCTGAAGAAATATTATGAGAAGATCAATTTGGGTTTAAGCGAAACACGGGCACACGGGAGGTTTTTTAGATCTGAGATTAATAACGGAAAAAAAAAATAAAAAAAGGGGAAAGCGTGTATGTAGGGTGCGTAGATCTGGAAAAAGCATCTGAGAATGGAAAATGGAAAAAAATTTTGGAAATACTCAATAAGATCGGAATAAGTTTTAGGGATAGACGATTAATATATAACTTATAGAAAGAGAAAACAGCGGTAATAGAATTAGAACAGTAACGTAGAGAAGTAAATGTTAGGAAAGGTGTGAGACAGGGATGTGTCATATCCCCATTAATTTTTAACTTGTACATTGAAGAGGCAATGAATACTGTCAAATGCAGGAGGGCATTTGGAATTATTATGCAGGGACAAAAGATTGATTTGCTTAGATTTGCAGATGATATAACGGTATTGGCATCTAGCAAGTAAAAGTTAGAAGCTGCTCCTAATGTAATAGAAACAGGTTTAACAGAGAAGCACGGTATGAAAGTTAACAAAAATAAAATTAACGTACTAGTATGCAAAGGAGGGGAAAATAAATCAAAAAACAAAAATACAAATAGGTAACCAGAACTTGCAAGAGGTTACGGATTTCTGCTACCTAGGAACCAAAATAATGCGAGATGGAAAGAACACAAAAGTTATAAAACGAAGATTAGCACAACTTCGTGCAACATTTAACAAGAAAAAGCAACTGCTGTGATCAAAGATAACAAACATAGAAACAAGGAAGAGATTGCTTAAAACATATGTGTGGAGCACAGAACTGTACGGTTGTGAAAGTTGGACAGTAGGAGAAGCGGATGCGCACCCCCTTTTATAAATAAAGAACAATGTTATATACTATTATAAAATGTTTATTCTGACATTATACATAACAAATTTAAAAATATTTAATACCAAGCATGGAGTCATTTAAACTTAATTTTAATACAAAGTTATACACAGAAGACAGTTCTTTCTTTATGTTTGTTTGGAGTGGTTTTAATTTTATCTAATTTTATTCGCAGTTTAAAATTTAAATCAACACCCAAGTCTTCTATCTCCTTTTCTAGCCAATACTTTGATACATAGAGACCGTCTAGGTTTTCGAATTGTAAAATGTACATCATATCACTATATCAAGAAACAAAAGCGCGGATAGATGTGAATATTTTCAAATAAGTTTGACAGCACACGTGTCAAAAATATTAACTAGAATTGTACAAAAACGAATGAAAACTAGCTGAAGAAATATTATCAGAAGATCAATGTGGGTATATTTTGATAAATACGATTTAGTACCATCTTTCTCCGCAAGAACGCCTACATAACTAAAAAAGTCTTTCTTACTGACCGCAAATGCATACAGCTTGTAGAACCCGGATGTATTTAAGTCACTCCATCGGCACATAAAATAATCTTTTAATTCTTCCTCATTTTCTCTAATAAGATGTTCTTTGTCTAACACATCTTTATATTGTTCGCGTATTGTCGTAGTGTTTTCCATGTAGTCCAATTTTCGCCTTTTGGTCTTTTCCTTCCACTTACAGCGTATGGTATGCATAATGGGGCAATTTCCTTTAGCGTAAACGGATAGAGTTTACTACCAATATTTACGCGTTGTCGTACAACCTCTGGGCGAATGTTAGGTGTATTTATCAATCCCAATTCCGAAATGGCTATTTCTTTTGGAATTGTGGAATATGGTGTTGCAGATTGTGTAAAATATGTACTACCTGCTTTAATGTAGCACTTGTGTAAGATTTTTATTTTATTTGGGCTGTCTTCCTCCTCTACTATCTCCAAATAATTTACAGGCAAATAGTTAAAACTAAAAGCCGAAAGCACATACTTTATCAATTTTTCCTTTCCTTTGGTTTTTCGGATAACTTAATCTGCAAGCCCGTCAATTTCTTTGTATTACCATTCCCCCAATACACGTACTGTAGTAGGTTATTAAACACTAAACAGCAGCTATTTTGTAGCTTGTCCGATAGCTTACTCCACATTTTGGCAAGTGGTACCGAGTACATTGGCGCCTTTAGGAAGTATAACTTACTATCTTCCAATAACGTTAAACAGTCTTTTAAGGGATTATACAGCCGTTCCGCACTGACATAGCTTCCAATTGCACAGTTGTATATTGTCGCTTCTAATTGCGTAATACCATGTTCTTTGGCCAAAGTAGACGCAAATGATTCCCTTAAACGTACATCTGGACAACGTAAAAAGTCTAGTATATGATTGCCAAGTTGTTTATTAACACCAGGACTTGTTATCTGACACACAAATTTGTTGTATATCTTAATTCTTGCATTGGTTGTTAGCCATGTTAAACAATCAATTCCCACAATTTTATCGTTGTCAACTATAATATTACACTTTTCATCGTATTCGCCCTTATAGCAAAAGTTATGGTTTGTAGTTAAATAATTACACATCTCCATCTTGCTAAATATGCCCGCAAAATCTTGGGTTACATCCATGTCAAAAAGATAATAATAATCTTTTTTGAGTCCGTCTAATATATCTGGTAGTTCCTCCAATAAAGTTTCCAACTTAACATCTGCTAGTTCCACTTTGTACGGAACACATATAAGATTTTGGAATTTATTATTAATACATTCGAGGTCTTCTTTTCCGATAATTTCTTTTACTCTCTGACCCATCTTGTTAGTGCTTTCCAGAGAAAATGGAAGCTTAGCTTTAACACCATGCCTAGCGGAAACAAATCGGTCGAACTTTCTTCGTAGATAACTGTTAAATGCACCACAAATTTCTTTTTTTAGGATAAACATTCTTTTGTTCGCAGATGTTTGCTCGGCGTCAGATTGGTCGCAAATTTTAACCAACATTATATTGTCACAAAATGGTTCTGTAATTGGTGTGTGTAGTCCACCAGTCAGCATCTGTTCGCCTTCGACATAACAAATATTACCAATATCTGTCACCAGAATATTGTTGCACATATTTTCTGCCAAAAGCCACAATCCAAAACGCTCATTTGTTGGTTTCACTTTATTACCAAAAAGTTGAGGAACGTTAATCACCTTGGAGACGCTCATGTTTACTGTTCTAGCTACTGCCGAATACTAAATTGGATATGAAAAATTGCCCCTTATATATCCTACAGAGTGGGGGTGCATATTGCCGAAGATAACCGAATATGTCGGACACAACCATATCGCCTACATTCTCTTGATTAGGAACAGTTTTGCTATCCGATCTAGGTCGGATTAAAATCCGATCTAGGTCGGGTTAAATCCGACCTAGGTCGGAGGGAGACACTCTCACCCTATGGAGCAATTTCACCCTATAGGGCAATTTCACCCTATTCTGATGGAGGTAAGTTCCAGGAACTTTGCCATTAATACACCCCCCCAACCAAACCTAGATCCGATTATGCACATAAAGAAATAGTTTAATATTATTGCAATATCACAAAAGTTATACGCAACAACCAATTTTATTAGTTTTAATGAATAAAAATATATTTCTATGTGTGTACTTGTTGCATCCGTCCTAGGTTGGATGTGGAGCTGTCGGGGATAGGTTAGCTAGTGTTGTCCGGAGTTAGGTTAGGTTAGCTGGGCTTGTGTGGACTTAGGTTAGATAAAAGTAAAATTGATAGGTTAGGCTGTTTTAATGAGTTTTCTCATTAAAACCCATTAGCACTAATTATTTTTAATGAAATTTTCTCATTAAAACCCCATTAGCACTAATTGCTTTTAATGAGTTTTCTCATTAAAACCCATTAGCACTAATTGCTTTTAATGAGTTTTCCATTAAAACCAAGTGTGGATCTAGGTTAGATAAAGGAAAATAATAGGTTAGGTCAGCGCCGCGGCGCTGACCTAACCTATTAATTTTTCCTTTTATAATTTAGAGGGTGTGTGTAAAATAGTAAGGGGTGGTTCGATTTTAAATCTGTTTAGAGATTCGGATTGTGCATAAAATTCTAGACTAACAAGATGTGCTACATGGATAAAAAATTTATAAGGACAGTCAGAAATCGCTACCAGCAAAAATTTTAAAATTGGAGTAGCTCTCTGGGGATGGTGCTATGTGAAAAATTTAAAGAGATTTGGGTAGCTGAGAAAATTCTAATATTAATTATACCAAACAAAGTACATTTATCTCGAAAGATGAGCTAAACAAGATAGAAAGTGTGGTGTAACATTAAATGCGAGTAGTGGTACGGTCGCGGTATGCTCGCTAGAAAGTATGTGTGTAACTTTGTAAGGACTAGTCCGATTTTAAATCTGTTACAGATTCAAATTCTGCGTAAAGTTTTAGACTAATTTAATGTATCGCATGACTAAAAAAATGTTTAAGGACGGTCGGAAATCGCAACAAGTTAGAAATCTTAAAATCAGGGTAGCTCTCTGGGGGATGATGCAATTTAAAAAATTTAAAGAGATTTGGGTAGCTAAGAAAATTCTAATATTAATTGATACCAAACAAGATAGGTTTATCTCGAAAGATGCATTGGTTAGACGAAGAAAACTATTTGGTTCAGAATGTTAGCTGTAAGAAATCTTAAAATGAGGGTAGCTCCTAGAAATTCGGGTAGCTGAGAAAAATCTAATATTAATTGATACCAAACAATGTACATTTATCTCGTGGGTGGAAGTGTGGAAAAAGATTTATCTCGCGGGTGGAAAGAATGCGGGTGTAACGTAATCAAAATTGTTGGGGGGGTGTCCGAGCAAGGCGGAGAACAAGGCGGAGCAAGGCGAAGATTCATCTTCTTCATTTCCTCCTTATGAGAATTTACATGTAAATTTGGTCCAGATGTGGGTGCAAATGAGGATGCTGGTGCAAATGAGGCGGCAGTTCGTCACTAAATGCTCTACTTGTTTTGCATGTTAATATACCGTCAAACATTTTATTTTGATTTATGGAATGTGTCATGGTTGTCAGACATACCGTTCCCGGCATTCCTAGAGTTTGCACACTTAATAGTTAATACAACGTTTATCTGTAGAGTTAAAACTACATATAACATTGGCAATACAGCATTTTATCCAGTTGTGACGTCATCCTAAAGTTAAGGCAGTTGGACTATAATAACAGATATCATAAAGTGCAGAATTTGGATTTCCAACGTAAACTGGTGTGAAAAAATAACCAATGACATTCACACAAAACATTCATAATCTTTCAAAGCTAAAGATTCCGAAGTGGCTATTCTTAGAACACGAAATATGCAAAATTGCAGTACATGGATTTTGAAGGAATATAGCGTTGCAGTTTGTGTGCGAGTTACTAAAATAATTACGTTTTTGAAGTCTGGGTTAAAAAAAAGAAGTACGCCATAAATATAATTTTTAATTTACAGTGTTGTCTAAACATATCTTTCAATGATGAGAAATTTTGTTTCGAGAAACGGTTGAGAAAAGCAACGTATTAAAAATAAATTATTTTTTACTTACAACGTACTAAATTTAAATTGTATAGAGAAACTGTACGAAACGCGCGTCTCGATTGATAGCAATCAATATCGGAGTTTAAATTTGAATTGCCTATATTACAAGGGAAATATACCCTAGTTCTATTCCTTAACACTCCTATCGTATGTAAATGTAAAATCCTGCATATCTTTTAGTAAGAATTTACAAAGTTCGAACCATAGTTGACTAATTTAATCGTTAGTGATATAATTAAAGTATATGGGAAATGACATTCAAGTTCAATTAGATACGATTTTCAGTTTGGTACTCATACCTTCTGCCTGCCGTATAATAGAAATTTTTCTTTACCCTACCTCATTTCAAATACGGACGTAGAAGACGATGCTGGCATTTGAAACAAGTTTGCACTCAACTTCAGTTCTCATTTAAATTTCGGCGAGAAATATAGAATATCTTGGTTTGTTCGCCTCTTTGCTTGGTTTATATTAATTAAGCAAATAAATAAAAATGAACTTTGTAATACAAGTCACTAAAGCTGGATAATTTTATCACTTTTAAATACAACGAACTTATGAGAGACACGAAGTATTAGTATAAATAAATTTTTTGCTTCATCGTTTATACAAAGATTCCCAAGCTTGTTAACCCAGTTTTGTATTAAATAAACTTGTTTTAATTAATCATACAGTAAGTCACCGTTTAACTTTTCCTTTATTAAAGCCAATTCAACCTCATGCTTTCTTCTATAAGCCAAATAAAGCTCAAATTGTATTACGATTTCAGAGTAGTAAGAGATTCATCAACTTCCAAATTGTCTTCGGAGCTTTCTTCATCATCAGTTGTGCGTTTAAAGCAGTTACACATTACAAGTTTCTCAATAACATCCACAACAATGTTATTCAATCGATATATTCTTTCTCCTTTCTTTGAGTTATTGTTAATATAACCACCTAAACATTTGCTACCTTCTATTACTAAGCAGTTCATTTCTATACCCAAGGTTATAAGCAAAATTGTTGCTTTTTGTGTGCCCAAATATATATATATATATATATATATATATATATATATATATATATATATATATATACTTTTTTTGTTTCTACTATTACCCTGTTTTCTTCGATGCCAATTGTCCCTCATAGGAGATGTGGTTTGAAGAACCTAACGATCCTCGCTTGGTGTTTCATTTTTACGATAGAGGGTCCAAGTCGCTTCTTAAATTGCAGTGAAGTATAATGTGGAAGTTTAATAGTAACCCCTAGGTTTTGGTAAATTTGTTTATAATGATTTGTATTGTTAATCAATACGCATAGGTTTCACACAACACTTAATAAGCAAGAGATCAGAAGAGATCAGTTAGTACTGATCTCTTCTGTTTTTTCCATAGACGGAAGTTGATTATTCCAAATAGGTCTCCTTTGTTTTGGTTTCTTATGTTTATCGCATCATACAGTACCTTTTTCTACAACATCTTAAAAACACTCATTAAATTTTATTTCAAATTTAAAAAAATTGCAAAATAAAGTGCCTCTCCAAAGTACGATTTTATCTCTGTGGTAACTGGAAATCCCTTCACAGCGACCTATTTTTTTTCCTATTTGATAAATACATAAAATTCAACCTAAATTTACTTTCTATTAAGATTACATAATTGCAATATTAATACAAGTATTTTCCTAAACATCCTTAATTTCCTACATCAAATTGGCCGATAGTACTAAAAAAAAAGACAATCTTAAAAAGAAAACGCCTTATCAATCAATATTACTACCTCACCATTGCTCCCGTTTCCAATACTGATATACATAACATTCTTATCTCTATTTTCGCCGATGCACTTAATAATAATACACGGAAAGCAGTTAAATACATAGTTTTCTTTTACATCATTCCTTGTACATTAAAAATACTAATTTTCATCCTATTGCTAACACTAACTCCCACCAATAGAGCTAACATATAAAATTAATACACACATGTTTCTTAATATCTTCAAATGTGTCAGATTTTCTTCCTCATTAATTTCATGCACAAATTTAACCAAAATTAGTTCCGTCGCTAATTCATAGTTCAACAGAATAATAACTTTCAAGTACTGTTAATTTTCTACTAGAAGAATATAAACCCGTATACACTTCAAACCCAAATGTGTATAATTATAAATTATAAACATAAAAGCTCATACATAACTAACCATTTCTTTTCCAATAAATTTTTTAACTTAAGGATATACAGAGACATCTGTCACAGTTTAAAATATCATTATTATTGTTTATTATTATCGTAATTTGGCTCTGTAGTATTTACTCTAATTTTTGCGTAGTTTGAGTATATAACGTTCAACCATTTTAAGGTTATATTAAGTGATGCGTTGTTTACTTTTAGGCGCTAGCGTTATATGTACTCAAAATTTATTTACTTTTACACAAAAAGAAAATAAGAACCATGCATAACAAAGGATATCTTGAATTTATTCGAAGAATAACGAAAATACAAAAATAGATCCAGACGAAGCAGGAAAACAGAGATACAAAGTCATAAAATGCAAAATTATTCGCAAATGCAGGAAGCTAAAAAACCATGGATTGATGGAAAGTGCAAAAAGGTAAAACTAAGATCGAAATTGAAAGACAGGCGAAGCATACAAACCAACTAGAATGAATTTTAGGGATATAAAACAGTATAGCAAAAAATAACCAACGACATTCACACAAAACATTCATAATCTTTCAAAGCTAAAGATTCCGAAGTGGCTATTCTTAGAACACGAAATATGCAAAATTGCAGTACATGGTTTTGAAGGAATATAGCGTTGCAGTTTGTGTGCGAGTTACTAAAATAATTACGTTTTTGAAGTCTGGGTTAAAAAAAGAAGTACGCCATAAATATAATTTTTAATTTACAGTGTTGTCTAAACATATCTTTCAATGATGAGAAATTTTGTTTCGAGAAACGGTTGAGAAAAGCAACGTATTAAAAATAAATTATTTTTTACTTACAACGTACTAAATTTAAACTGTATAGAGAAACTGTACGAAACGCGCGTCTCGATTGATAGCAATCAATATCGGAGTTTAAATTTGAATTGCCTATTATACAAGGGAAATATACCCTAGTTCTATTCCTTAACACTCCTATCGCATGTAAATGTAAAATCCTGCATATCTTTTAGTAAGAATTTACAAAGTTCGAACCATAGTTGACTAATTTAATCGTTAGTGATATAATTAAAGTATATGGGAAATGACATTCAAGTTCAATTAGATACGACTTTCAGTACTGGTATTGGTACTCGTACTTTCTACCTGCCGTATAATAGAAATCTTTTCTTTACCCTACCTCATTTCAAATACGGACGTAAAAGACGATGCTGTCTTTTGAAACAAGTTTGCACTCAACTTCAGTTCTCATTTAAATTTCGGCGAGAAATATAGAATATCTTGGTTTGTTCGCCTCTTTGCTTGGTTTATATTAATTAAGCAAATAAATAAAAATGAACTTTGTAATACAAATCACTAAAGCTGGATAATTTTATCACTTTTAAATACAACGAACTTATGAGAGACACGAAGTATTAGTATAAATAAATTTTTTCTTCATCGTTTATACAAAGATTCCCAAGCTTGTTAACCCAGTTTTGTATTAAATAAACTTGTTTTAATTAATCATACAGTAAGTCACCGTTTAACTTTTCCTTTATTAAAGCCAATTCAACATCATGCTTTCTTCTATAAGCCAAATAAATCTCAAATTGTATTACGATTTCAGAGTAGTAAGAGATTCATCAACTTCCAAATTGTCATCGGAGCTTTCTTCATCATCAGTTGTGCGTTTAAAGCAGTTACACATTACAATTTTCTCAATAACATCCACAACAATGTTATTCAATCGATATATTCTTTCTCCTTTCTTTGAGTTATTGTTAATATAACCACCTAAACATTTGCTACCTTCTGTTACTAAGCAGTTCATTTCTATACCCAAGGTTATAAGCAAAATTGTTGCTTTTTGTGTGCCCAAATATATATATATATATATATATATATATATATATATATATATATATATATATATTTTGTTTCTACTATTACCCTGTTTCTTCGATGCCAATTGTCCCTCATAGGAGATGTGGTTTGAAGAACCTAACGATCCTCGCTTGGTGTTTCATTTTTACCATAGAGGGTCCAAGTCGCTTCTTAAATTGCAGTGAAGTATAATGTGGAAGTTTAATAGTAACCCCTAGGTTTTGGTAAATTTGTTTATAATGATTTGTATTGTTAATCAATACGCATAGGTTTCACACAACACTTAATAAGCAAGAGATCAGAAGAGATCAGTTAGTACTGATCTCTTCTGTTTTTTCCTTACACGGAAGTTGATTATTCCAAATAGGTCTCCTTTGTTTTGGTTTCTTAAGTTTATCGCATCATACTGTACCTTTTTCTACAACATCTTAAAAACACTCATTAAATTTTATTTCAAATTTAAAAAAATTGCAAAATAAAGTGCCTCTCCGAAGTACGATTTTATCTCTGTGGTAACTGGAAATCCCTTCACAGCGACCTATTTTTTTTCCTATTTGATAAATACATAAAATTCAACCTAAATTTACTTTCTATTAAGATTACATAATTGCAATATTAATACAAGTATTTTCCTAAACATCCTTAATTTCCTACATCAAATTGGCCGATAGTACTAAAAAAAAAGACAATCTTAAAAAGAAAACGCCTTATCAATCAATATTACTACCTCACCATTGCTCCCGTTTCCAATACTGATATACATAACATTCTTATCTCTATTTTCGCCGATGCACTTAATAATAATACACGGAAAGCAGTTAAATACATAGTTTTCTTTTACATCATTCCTTGTACATTAAAAATACTAATTTTCATTCTATTGCTAACACTAACTCCCACCAATAGAGCTAACATATAAAATTAATACACACATGTTTCTTAATATCTTCAAATGTGTCAGATTTTCTTCCTCATTAATTTCATGCACAAATTTAACCAAAATTAGTTCCGTCGCTAATTCATAGTTCAACAGAATAATAACTTTCAAGTACTGTTAATTTTCTACCAGAAGAATATAAACCCGTATACACTTCAAACCCAAATGTGTATAATTATAAATTATAAACATAAAAGCTCATACATAACTAACCATTTCTTTTCCAATAAATTTTTTAACTTAAGGATATACAGAGACATCTGTCACAGTTTAAAATATCATTATTATTGTTTATTATTATCGTAATTTGGCTCTGTAGTATTTACTCTAATTTTTGCGTAGTTTGAGTATATAACGTTCAACCATTTTAAGGTTATATTAAGTGATGCGTTGTTTACTTTTAGGCGCTAGCGTTATATGTACTCAAAATTTATTTACTTTTACACAAAAAGAAAATAAGAACCATGCATAACAAAGGATATCTTGAATTTATTCGAAGAATAACGAAAATACAAAAATAGATCCAGACGAAGCAGGAAAACAGAGATACAAAGTCATAAAATGCAAAATTATTCGCAAATGCAGGAAGCTAAAAAACCATGGATTGATGGAAAGTGCAAAAAGGTAAAACTAAGATCGAAATGTGAAAGACAGGCGAAGCATACAAACCAACTAGAATGAATTTTAGGGATATAAAACAGTATAGCAAAAATATAAGGGACGCGAGAGGAAACGTCATTATAGAAAATCTAAAGAAGGTGGTTAGATGGCAAAAATATATAGGTAATTTATATGCAGGAAAGGAACTAACAGCATTAGAACAGGAATGAGACATTGAAAATGATGACTTGGGATATCCTATACTCCGAGGTGAGTTTGAATTAGCATTAGAGAGTATGAAAGATGGTAAGGCGCCGAGTACAGATAAGGTGCAAGCAGAAACTCTAAAAGCCGCTGGACATGCAGTAACAGAACGTTTCTTCCAACTGTGTAAGCTATATAAATGAGACAGGCGAGATAACCAAAGATTTCAAACGTAACATCATAGTAACTATACCAATAAAAAGAGGCGCAGATAGATATGAAAACTTGGAACAATAAGCTTAACAGCAAACGTTTCAAAAATATTAACTAGAATTGTACAAAGACGAATGGAAAAACTAACTGAAGAAATACTAGAAGAAGATCAATTTGGGTTTAGGCGAAACAGGAAACATGGACAGCTATTTTAGCTATGAGGGGTAGTAATAGAGAAAACAATAGAAAAGGGGAAAAACGTGTATATAGGGTTTGTAGATCTGGAAAAAGCATTCGGCAATGCAAAATGGAAAAAAATATTCGAACTACTCACAAAGATTGGAATGAGTTGTAGGGATAGACGGATAGTACATAGCTTATACAAAGAGCAAACAGCGGTAATACAATTAGAGCAGGAAAGTACAGAAGTAAATATTAGGAAAGGGGTGACAAAAGTGTGCCGTATCCCCATTAATTATTAAGCTGTACATTGAAGAAGCAATGAATACTGTCAAATGCAGGAAGACATTTAGAATTACTATGCAGACACAAAAGATTGATATGCTTAGATTTGCAGATGATATAGCGGTATTAGCATCTAGCAAAGGAGAGTTACAAGCTGCTCTTAATAAAATGGAAATAGTTCTAACAGAGAGATACCGTATGACAATTAACAAAAATAAAACTAAAGTTCTAGTATACAAAAGAGCGGAAAATAAATCAAAAACAAGAACACAAATAGGTAGCGAGACAAGAGGTTAAGGATTCCTTCTACCTAAGTAGCCAAATAACGCAAGATGGGAAAAGTACAAAAAATATAAAACAAAGACTAGCACAAGGTCGTGCTAGATTTAACAAGAAAAACCAACTACTGTGTTCAAACGCGACACACGTAGAAGCAAGGAAAAGATTGCCTGGACAGTAGGAGAAGCGGATCAGGAAAAGGTAGAAGAGTTTTAAATGTGGTGTTTCAGACGTATGATGAAAATATCATGGACAAACAAAGTCAAGAACAAAGAGGGAAGAAAAAAATGTGTAGAAAACAGTAAAAAAATCTAAGTTCTCATGTGCAGAACTTCTAACCAAACTTACAGATATGTTGTTATCAAAAATATAAATATTCCATATACATTAAAAACAAGATGTCGAATAACTCGAAAACCTTTCGACTTAGAGCATTGGTGCTTTGAGAAAATATGTTCAGGAGGTATGGAGCTATGAGAGCTATGAGAAAATATGCTCAAGAGGTCGATATTAACCTAAAACTTTATTTATTTTTTGCTGGAGTGAAGTTTATCATAGTCAAAATTTTGACTTTAAAGTCGAATAACTCAAAAACTAAATGAGATATCGAAAAATGGATAGCATATTCTTAATCAGCGTAAAAAACTGAACAAGATCCATATATCAAATGTTTGTAAAACGAAAAAAACGTGCAACGGACGACGGCGGCGACGACGGCGACGTAGCGATCTTATTAACCTAACTTACTTCGTAAGTTTGGTTGATAGAAGAGATAGGATGATAGGCCACATACTAAGACATGGGGGAATAGTGCGAAATATATTAGCAACAGAGACAGAAAAAAAGAGAAGTAGAGTTTGACCTAGGTTAGACTACTGCACACAGATAGACAAATATGTAGGATGTGGGAATTTTAGAGAAGTGTGTAGGCTAGCTCTGAATTGAAATAAATGGAGATATGCATCCAACCAGTCACAAGATGTAAAAATTTATGACGAAAGGAATAACTGCTTAAACATGATGATTATTATAAACACATACAGGTACTGGTCTTGCAATATTCTCAACTATTGTTAATTGTGTGAAAGGGTTTACCGGAAAATTATTAATACGGTAAATGTCTAAGTATTGGGGGATTCTTGGTAGCCACAGGCTGCTTAACCCTCTTTACATACCACAAACTCGGTGAAATAGGGCATATAATTAGAAAGCAATAGAAAGGGAATCGAGCTGTAAATAGGCTGTTGTGGGAATTTCATGGAACTGTGTAGGCTAGCTCAGAACATAAATAAGTGGAGGTAGCGTCCAACCAATTTCAAGATGGAAACCTAATGACAAAAAAATAAATGCACTTAAATCTAATGATTATTATCAACAACTACAGGGGTTGGTTGTGAAATACTTTCAACTAATGTTGATTGTACAAATAGATATATCGGAAAAACTATTAATTCGACAAATATTCAAGTGCTGGGGGAACTTGACAGTCAAAGGCTGCTAACCCCCCTTTACATACCACTGAATATCGTAATATCGTAAAACAAAACTGTATCTAACAAGAAAGAACAGCAGCTATGTTCAAAAACAACAAACATAGAAACATGAAGCAAATTGTTCAAAGCATATGTGTGGAGCACAGAACAGCATATCCATGAAATAGGAGCAGTAGGAACGTAGACAGAAAGAGATAGAAGCCTTCTGGAACGTTTTGCTTCAAATGTATGAGGATGGTAGCATCGACAGACAAAGTTAATAACAAATAGGTTATAGGAATAGTAGACGAATAGATATATCTGTGGAAAACAAAAAAAAAATAGGGGATATAGAAGAGCAGGATACGTTCTGAGACATTTTTAGGGAATCGTACGGGATATATTACAAGCAGAAGAAAAGAAAAAAGGGAAAGAGAGGCAGAGGCAGACCGAGATCAGACTTTCGCATGCAGATAGTGATAGATGCAGACAGTGCAAACTTTGGGGAAATGTGGAAGGTAGTTCAGAATAGGAAACAATGAGGGTAAGCGTCTAATCAGTTCTAGGACTGAAGACCTAAGGATGATGATGAGCGTAATCAAGTATTAACTTAATGACGTTAACATTAATGTACACAAGAAAAGAAGCAGTAAAAAGTGCTCTAACGCATGCTTTAAGAATAATTGCATAATCGTTCGTGCATTGTGAGCGTGCGTTTAATAACGTACAGTCTGTAATTTATTGAGGAATCAACCAAAAAAAGTGTCTATCTTTCAAAACAGCAATACAAATAAAGCAAACAGAAAAAATACATCGTCCCTTAAACTAGGCTTTCACCAACTGCAAGAATTTAGAAGTGTAGGCAGCACTCGTCTACGGCTGGGTGCTGGATCAACCAACTTAACTATACTAGCACACTATGTATAAAAGCGCATTTTAAAATCGCGCTTTATAATGTTCAAAAGACGTTGTATAGAATTAGTATAGGGTACATTGAAGAAGAGTCGAATAAGTAAGAAAGCCTTTCCAAAGTTCAACCTGTATTTACATAACTTTCAGAGAAGCGGGGGTAAGTAACGAAAAGCCATTTCCACCAATGTTGGTGTAAAATATTCTTTGAACGCAAGCAAGAACATATTCCGAAAAACTGCAAAATATTCCTAGAATGCAAGCAAACGAACGATAAGTAACTCCATTGAATTTTGTTTGAATGGGAAAGCAAAATATATATTAAAACACCAGGCAAGTATGCAATCTTGCGTACTGTCAAGAAAAACCAGTTGCCTAACTTAAAGTTTTATATTATTGTTGTTAGTTAGTTTAAAAAGATATTAGTGCTTGTACATTCATTAGTGTGATATTGCTTCATTGTTAATTGGATTGAAAACATCTATAAATAAGGCATATACTGTTAATTAAACTTGTGAACAGCGAGTAATAAAGACTCTTGTTATTACTTGTTTTAAATTAGTGAAACGCGGTAGTAGTAGCCCCGCTACACTGGTGTCAGGTGTGGGGTGTTGTCTTATCGTTTGCGCATCTCCAGTATTGATCTTATATTGCACAACATTCGTCCTTCCTTTCTCACTATCATCCAGTGCAAACACACCTCGATATCGTCCGACCAGTTCTTTTACCTTCCCCAGTTGGTCGCCGTTTAATCCTTGACACGAAGGTATCAACATATCCAGCAATTTATGTGAGCAACCGTTGGCTGGTTTATCTCTTCTGTCGTCCACACAACGTTTAATATAGCATACTGGAAAGCAACTTCCCACAATCATGTCTTTCTTCAGGGTCACCGTATGCGGATTAATATTCAGTACCCTTACTGGTATCATATTTCGAAACTTTACCAGCGTTCTTCCAATCAGTAATCCCTCCGGACCCATTCCCGATTCGGTTGCTTCAATCATGCATATTTGTCCTTCCCGGAGCGTACCATCCGGCCGTCCCACCACTATCATTTCCGGCTTCTCGGGTATTTTCATATCACAAATCATTCGAACTTGCATCGTATGGTTACTCGTCCCTTGAAATGGAATCTCATCGTCATCTATCCGTAGCACATCTTTTTTCATGTTCACATGAAACCCATATTCTCTCATGAGATCCATTCCCAAGATCACTTCTTCTGTGATTTCAGCTACCAACACCCGATGATTAATTAGTCTGTCTCCAATTCCCAACGTAACGGCAGTCTCTCCGTGAGTAGAAATTGTCTCACCACTTGCCGTTCGAAGACATACCGATACAGGTAGCACTTTTCCACGAACAACCAAATCTCGTCTCACAATAGTCCTAGTCGCTCCTGTATCCACGAGTAATCGAACAACCCTACCATTAATTCTACCATCAATATAAATGCTGTCCAGACTCTCCATCTACGATGCAGAACGGATGATAATCTCCGGGGCACTACGTTGTGCTGTCGACGTTCGCCCCCTTACGTCGATTTGCTCTAGTTTTCCTGCTGCTCAACCAGTTGTTTTTTTGGTTGAGTACAGCGTCTCTGTATATGACCAACTTCAGCGCAGTTCCAGCATCGCAGACTCCATTTCCGCGGTGGTTGTCTTTAAAGCTTTTCCGCCTTTTGCTTTTCAAACACACGGTTGATCATTTCTTCTAAGCTGTTCTGCGATTGGCCAGGTTCTTCTAAGGCAGACCAAACTTTGTGACTCATCCTGTGCGATGTCTGCTTAGCTGCTTCAAATTCAAGCGCATGAGGCTCAGATGATGGAAAATGGAGTAACGAGACTAGCGGTGCCCAAGCTAGGCTGTGGCCTGGATTGCTTAGATTGGAGGATAGTCTGAAATATGCTAGAAGTAGTTATCCAGGGAAACAACGTCCAGGTCCTTGTTTATTGGTATCAACCGGTTGCCTACCAAGACCAAGAAAAGAGAGTTGACTGTTATTTCCAACGACGTGGTGGATGCACCAGAGGAGATAGCTGCCGATACCGCCATCAGTCATCAAATTGGTATTAAAATGTATTTAGAGTTACAAGACGTAACGGTTTTAAAGAGGGGGCAGTGTTGCGAGCTACTATTAGGCAACCCGCAAGCACTGCATATTCTACAGCAACCGAAAAGCTTTTGGCAATCACTGGAGGATGAGTCATCCTTTTTTGTTCACGGTATAAATAAGACCGATGATGAAGTACAGAGTTCGTCTATATCAGAATGTCGAACATAAATTATATCGTGTAAAGTTAAATAGTTGAGCTTTTGGAAGTCCAAGAGTAAACATAAACGTTATATGATGTGCACGTGTCTTAATGTACATGCAGCTTGTAGAATACATAAATAGACAAAAGTATAATAAATAAATTATAGTAGATGTGTTAGTGTTGTTAATAGACCTATGGTTAAGAAGTTAGTTTAAAAAGATATTAATGCTTGTAAATTAATTAGTGTGATAGTGCTTCATTGTTAATTGGACTTAAAACATCTATAAATGGGGCATATACTGTTAATTAGACTTGTGAACAGTAAGTAATAAAGACTCTTGTTATTACTTGTTTTAAATTAGTAAAACGCGCTAGTAGTAGCCCGCTACATTATTATCGAACAACGCTACGGGGATATTAAGAATGACTTAATTAGGAGACCGATGTTATTACCAATAGAACTTGAGCGGCCAAACACATGCAGATAACAGAATAGAAATTCACAGTAAACGAGCAAATAACCAATCCATTAAACTATTTTATATTTGTACAAAGCAGTGGTTTCGAACACGTTTTGTGGAATAAACTATTGGAAGTAACAAGCGTAATTCAAGGAACGAAACTATTAAAGTGGTTTGAAGAGGAGCATTTCAAAGAATTTATAAACTGTTATAGGATATATTCCACGTACTTCTACACTAAAGGAAATTTTTATACAAGTTGGTTTAATACGTATTTATTAAACTTATATCGCTTGTATAGTTTGAGAGTAATATAAAAAGGGTTTAGAATTGCGTTTTTAATCAATGTAGTTGCAAATTAATGCAGACTAACTCTATTTCAAAAAGTCAACGTGACAAGGTTCTCCGCATAAAGCTGGAAGTATATCCCTCTTTTTTTCTTGATCTTCTTTGTGCATTAAATCTCTCATAGTTGTTAAAATCGTCTTAATTACGTTTCGATCCAAGCCCTAGGATTGTTGCCAAAATAATAAAAAAAATTTCAAGTTTGATATTTATGACATAAATGGAAGTTGACTTTGATTTATTAATGTTTAATATATTTGGTGTGAATACATTTGACGAAATTCTTAAAATTTAGAAAAATGAATGCCTTCAATTTGTGTTGGGCCCTGGGAGCGATTTTGGGGTAGCCAATTAACGGAAAAGTAAAACAAGTAACTTGTATTATATTTTTACAGAACTATATTTAACTATGAGTCTTGGTCCTAATTATGATCGGCTACGTCCGTTTCAAACTCTAAACTACAACACAAAATAACATTCAGAAATTTCTTATATACTTAGCACTTGCACTCGGCTCTGCTCCACCATTGTATTAAAATAGGATGATTTGATATTTTTTTAATATTAAAACAGCTATTGGTTCATTTAGTATCAGGGTTATATCATAAAACACACTATTCAAATATTATTTATGCAAGTCTCAGTTGTTTTCTGTAAAAAAAGGAAGTGATGGACGTATAGCGATCGGTTCTATACTTAGTAAAACCACAAAATAGATAAGCTTAAACAGTTAATGTCAAATTATGAATTTATTATTGAGGTGCCTGAATTTTTAACAAAGCTTTATCTGCTTGTAATATTTGCAACAAGCAAAACAAATTCAGTCTCTGGATGAATAGCTAAGGGATGGAATGTAGCATCTACGTATGTTCTATGTTAGTAATTTCAAAATTACTTTCAATAAATACAATTCATTTCCAAATTATACCAAACCTAAAAAGGAGCGTTTATTGTTATTACAAACTAAAACAAAAACACAAAAGGCGAGGGAAGTATTTCTCTTAGCAGCTGACAATAGGTTGGTCGTGTTATTTACTGTATACTGTGTCATTTGTTTTGTTGTATTGCCATGAGTAGTACACCCAAAAAAAGTCTATTCATTATTTCGCGTCCACTACTGTCTCTTGCGATGAAGTATCTACTGAAGCAGACTGATGCGGGCTTAATAGCCATCGTAAAGCTTGATGTTAGTGTAGTCAGTGTTGAGAAATGGCTTTCGTTCCTTCTTAAAAGCAAATTTTTGTTGTAATGTATATCACGCTTCAAGCAGGCACATGGTTGATTGTTAATAGTAGAGAAAGAATTCGACTGCGCTTGTACTTGCGTAGAGTGTTGATAAAACTGTGACGGTGCTTACGTACATCATACAAGTATGGTCATGTAGTTGTAAGTCCAAAGTGATATGCTTAACTCTTAATTAAGCTGGAATTTTAACAAACCCATCTTTCACTTTAACCCTATAGTAGGGGACAAAGGGTAATACTATAGTAAGCCTGCTTATTGTAAAAGGCGATTAAAAGGCGCAGCAAGGGGCAGCAGCCTTGCTGGCTAAAAGATATTGGAAGAGAGTCGGTTAGTCTCGGGCGATCCTCAATAAACAAGGTTGATGGGGGTTGGCCGTGACATTTACGGCTTTTTGCTAAAATGCTTAAAAATTGCGTTGTGGAAAGATATGGGAACCTACCACCATATATCCCAGGTATATGTGGCCTAAAACACAAACTATGTATAATGGAGAGCTCACAAGTAAAATTTTTGCCGGAGGTAAAATACCGCCTCATTCGGATCTCCGAGACGGGGTACTTGGGGCTCGTCATTGTAAGAATTTAAAACAACGGTTCGATTTAGTGACTCGGACTTGGAACGTAAGGTCATTACTTAGAGTAAATAAGCTAAAGAATATATTAATCGACATGAGAAAAGGAAAGCTGGACATTTTAGGTATTAGTGACGTGAGAGGGCCAGAAAGTAATGACTTTTAGAAAGATAATTATAGAAAAATTAAAACTTCTTCAACTAATGGACAGACCGGGGTAGTAATAGTGTTAGGTAAAAGATTATCACGTAAAGTTAAAGAGTAGTTACAAATTAGAGATAGAATAATTATGGTTAGATTGAGCACGAAACCCATAGAAACTGTTTCAGTACAGGTTTACATGCCAACAACTCAGTACGAGGATGAAGAAGTAGAAAGGGTATACGAGGATATAAATAGTATAGTGAGAAAAGTAAAAGGAGATGAGAATTTAATAGTTATGGGCGATTTTAATGCTTCAGTGGGAGAAGATAGTGAGCGAAAAATGATATGAAAATTTGTGTATTGTAGACAAAACGATAGAGGAGAAAGGTTAGTTAAGTTTTGCCAGGAACATAGATTAGTAACTGTAAGCACCCTATTTGAACAACATGTTAGAAGAAGATATACATGGAAAGCGTCAGGTGATAGGGCTAGATACCAAATAGATTATATTATAGTTAAACAAAGATTTAGAATCCGAGATAAAAACTGTCGAAGTTATCCAGGGGCTGACATAGATAGCAATCATAACTTAGTTAAAATGAAGTGTATTCTAAAAATTCAAAACATTGAGAAAGTCTAAAAGAGAGGGATGGGATCTAGGGAAGCTTAATGATAGTGAGGTAAAAGAGAAATATAAACAAGTACTAGATAATAAGATCAAAGGGATAGCTATAGGAGGGAACATAGAAAATAGATAGAAAGAAATAAAAAGGGTTGTACAGGATACAGCAGCACAAACTATAGGTAAGAAAAAAGTTGAAGCAAGGAAACCCTGGGTAACAAGAGAGATATTAGATTTAATAGATAATAGAAGAAAGCTTAAACCTATCAGAGAATTGGATAGTAAAAGTAAGCAAAAATATAATGGAGTTAGAAATAAGGGTACATGAGTGTAGAAAAGCTAGAAATAAATGGATGGAGGAGAATGGTTAAGGAATACAAGACGATTTGAGAGTGGGTAAGACAGACAGGGCCAACAGGGCAGTTAAAAAGTTGTTCGGGGAAGAAAGGAAAAAATATAATTGTATTAAAAATGAGAACAATGAGCTTCTAACGAATAAAGTTGAGGTAACAATTAGATTGAAAAATATTTAGAAGATTATATAAGGGAGACGATATGAATGAGTTAGAGAACGACCAAGATGAGAATGTAAAAAGTTTTTCGGGGAAGATAGAACAAAGTGTAATGGTATTAAAGATGAAAATAATGAGCTTCTAATAAATAAAGTTAAGGTAGCAGATAGATGAAAAAGATATTTAAAGGATTTATATAAGGAAGACGATATGGATGAGTTAGAGAACAACCAAGAAGACGATGTAGAAATAGGGTTCTCAATATTAAGACAGGAATTTGATAGAGCTGTTAGGGATCTTAAACTAAATAAAGCGCCGGGTATAGACGATATACCTGCAGATTTAATAAAATATGCAAGTCAGTAAACTTTAGACAGATTATATGAACTAGTAAAGGTAATATATGACAGGCGAGGTTCCAATAGATTTCAAAAAAATTTTATTATTCCAATCCCAAAAAAGTCAAGCGCAGATAGATGTGAGAATTTTAGAACGGTTAGTATAACTTCCCACGCTTCCAAAATACTAACTATAATAATTAGTAGAAGCTTTGACTGAGAATTATTTAGGCGAAGACCAATATGGTTTTCGTCAAGACAGAGGGACTAGAGAATCGATACTAAAAATTTAGGTAATTATCAAAAAAAGTTTACAAAAAATTAAAGACTCATTACGTGTTTGTAGATTTAGAAAAAGCATTTGATAGGATTAATTGGATTGTAATGTTCAGGGTTATGCGAAAAAAAGGAATCTCTCATAGGGATAGAAAAATTATGTACAGTCTACATAAAAACCAAAGCGTAGTAATTTGATTTGATGAAATAGAAAAGGAAGCTAAGATTAGAAATGGTATTAGATAGGGCTGTATACTATCTCCCTGGATTTTTAATGTATATATTGAGGAAGCTTTAAACTTAGCTAGAGAGAGAAAAGAAATAGATAGTAGTGTACAGTTACAGATGATATAGCCATTATAGCAGAGTCTAGAAAAGAGTTAGGAGAGTTTTTAAATATTTTAGATGAGATACTACAGAGTAACTATGGTATGAGAATTAACTCACACACATCTTTATATCCCTACTATTTCTATAACCTCGTTATTAAATTTGTCTGTCGATGCTAACATCATCATACATCGGAAGCATAACCCTCCAAAAGGCTTCTTCAATTTCCTGTCTGCTTCTCCTACTGCCCCTGTTCTATAATTGTATAGTGCTGTACCCCACGCATACGCTTCCAACAACTTTTTCCTTGTTTCTATATTTGTTGTGTTCGAACATAACCGCGGCTCTTTTTTGTTAGATAGAGCTAGGTTTATCTTCTATTGTTTTGTAAATATATACCTTATATATCGATATTCAGTGGTATGTGAAAAAGGTTGAGCATCCTGTGCCTGCAAAGATCCCCAAACACAAACATTTGAGAATTAATAGTTTTCCAGTAAATTCTTTCACACAATTAGCCTTAGTTCAGAATATTCCAAAACCAGCACCTGTAGCTGCTTATAATAATCATCAGGTATAAGTACAAATATATTTTTCGTCATTAGGTTTTCTGTCTTGGTACTGGTTGGACGTGTACCTCTTTGACTATCTGTGTGCAATAGTCTAACTTAAGTCTACCTCTACCTCTTTTTTTCCATAGCTCTGATTCTAATATATCATAATTCTAATATATTCCGCACTATTCCCTCCTGCCTTAGTATGTGACCTATCATCCTATCTCCCCTAGTTTTTACTGTTTTCACATATTTTTTTCTTCTCTTACCATTTTTAAAACTTTTCTGTTCTTAACTTTGTCTGTCCATGATATCTTTATTATGCGTCTGTAGCACCACACTTCAACCTCTCTCTTTTTCCTGCTCGTTTATCCTACCGTTCAAGTTTCACAGCCATACAGAGCTGTGCTCCTCACATATGCTTCAGCAGCGTTTTCTTGTTTCTACGTTTGTTGTTTTCGAACACAGTATTTATTTTTTCTTGTTAAATGTAGCACGAACTTGTGCTAATGTTTGTTTTATATTTTTTGCACTTTTCCCATCTTGCCTTATTTGGCTCGCTAGGCAGCAGGAATCCTTAACCTTTTGTAGGTTCTGGTTTCCTATTTTTGCTCTAGTTTTTGACTTATTTTCTCCTTTTTTACATACTAGTACTTTAGTTTTATTTTTGTTAATTTTCATACTCCATCTCTCTGTTAGAACGGTTTCCATTTTAGTAAGAGTTGCTTCTAAAGTCTCCACTACAAAATCCCCCGCCTCTGGCCAGCGAACTTCGCCGATACGTACTATGTCTAGTGCTAACTATCCATTTCAAGTTTTCTAGCTTACCTACTCGCTTCATACTTCTGACATTCCACGCTCCGACTCGCAAAACATTCCCGATTCTTTTTCTAAACCTTCCGATCACATCCTTCGAAGTAGCCCCCTTTTGGAGATCCGTATGGGAAACTATTTTAACTCCGGCGCTTTTTACCCCAAAAGATTCATCATCTTTTCGTTGCCTTCCACTCGCAGTAGTGTGTCTTATACTGCAATACCTACCTTTTAGCCTCCGCCACTCTAAGTACCGAAAGAGCCGCTGTTCTTTTTCGGGGACCTGTCTTAGTCTGGTTCCTTACTAAAGACTCCTTCAGTTTGGTAAAACCTGTAGTTCAGCTCTTTAGATCACTGGAACTCTCAAGCCATTCAACCCGTTCTAGTAACCTAGAATTTCTTCAAGGTGCAGGTCCGTTCAGAACGGAAAGTTCAAGCTTTTCATATGTAGTTATTCATTAATTAAAATAGCGACTTGCAAAATTTCAAACTTCTACTTAAAGAATATAAGTGTTGAAGTTGCTTGTGAATAAAAAGTCTATTGGTAAAAAATAAAATTAATTTTGATAGTTATAGTTCTTGAATAAAACATTTCAAAAATATGCTTCCAAAGATCCTAAATGTATCTGGGGTCGTAGAAATGGATTCCAAAGAGGCGCCAGTATTTTCAAAATCGAAAAGCTAGTAACGTGATTTTGATTCTTTGTTGGAATGGAAACAAAAGATTGGAACAGGTACAAACCAATACCGTAAAAAAGCTATGGAACGAACAATAAAATTATTATGAGTATCCAGTACGTTTTCCTTTACCATTCTTTTTAATTGCATATTGATGTTAGTATGTAAAAATTGACAAAAAGAAGATTTTTTGAAATACATTTTATTGTTGTAACAAGTATTCAGTATATGCTTAAAGTTGTTGAAATATTGAATTGAAAACAAACGATTTCTAAATAATTTTAGTAACAATTTGACTAGAGTAATAGGGAATTATAATTCAAACAAAATGAATTCAGATAATTTAAGGTTATATTCCTACGCGTGCTAAGTTCTTTTATTACATCCTGCGCAGTACTGAGTCGAGGCAATGTAGGTAGCAACAAACGGACTAGCGACACATCACAAACATTAAATGAGGCAGAACAAAAATAGTATTATACAGACGGAATTATTAGCCCTAGTTTGGGCAACAAAATACTTCAGACCGCACCTGTACGGCATAAGATCTTATATATATATATATATATATATATATATATATATATATATATATAATAGTTATTAAGATGAAATGAAAACCCAACTTTGTATTTAAAGTTGAATTACCATTTCAAATCGAACTAGTAATTGAAAACCACTAAAAGAACGGCTACAGCAGGATTTGAACCTGCAACCTCTGATTCTCCGGATCAGTGATCTAACCAATTGAGCTATCTAGCCCAATTGTTTAGATGATGTTATACTTAATCCTACTGAAGCTTGGCCCTTGTTAATAATTTTCAATTACGTCTTGCATTTAAGGAAATTGAATCTAGTTATATACATAATTCATGTACTAATAACTTGATCATCCCATTTTTGCAACGTTGTTCACTGTCAGTAAAATTAGGAAGTATGCAAAACAAAGTAGACTATTGAACTTTCGCACAGTAATTTGAATTAACCAAATTAAAACAAGAATTTCGTATACTTAGAGAAAATCACGACTGACTGAAAATATACATAAATACGGCTAGATTTACAAACGATTATTCGATTGAAATTCCTAACTAAAAAAGTTTAGTCCACACCAGAATATAAGGGATACGCAATTTAATAACTGTTGACATAATATTTAGCCAAATGATAACCACCCTTACTATAATTCAGCAGATATTAACCGCGTTGAAAAATGCTGTAACGTTTGCTAAATTAAATGCCTTGCATGCTAGAAATATCGAACCGCTTGATTTATTGAAAAAATTAATAAGAATCAAAACGTTTATAACCCAAAGCAAACTACCTTTCGAAGTAACAGAATCTGACATACTTGTGTTTGAAAAAATAGCTATAGTAATCGGTTACGCGATTTTACATATCTGATAAAAATTCCAATTGTAGAAATTAACACTTATAATTATTATCATTTATTTGCTTTCCAGGTAGAAGTTTGCAGTCAATACCAAATTGTTTATTCCTAAAAACAAGTTCCTTTTCCCAAACAAACTTAGGCATTGATTGACAAAGGAAAAATGCAAGGAAGTGGCACCTGGCCAATACTTATTTCAATCAATCACAACAACCACCATTCAAGTGCACAACCCTTGCGAAGTACCCTTACTACGGTTCTCTGACCAATACAAGAACTGTGTGGCAAAAATCAGTACAGATTACAGAAACAAAAAATCAAAATGTTACGAATAGCAAGTGGAGAGCAAGGCGACAGCAACCGCCAATTGCAACAATAAGGAAAACAGCCTAGCTTTGATTAGAAGCAAAGTCATCACCATCAAGAAAGATTGCTACCTAAAATCGAAGGATTAGATCATCCAAATGTATCAAAACCAAGCAGCGACTAAGAAATTTGCAAACCTACCCAAACTACAAATCAAGATTCCCTCAACCGAAGATAACAGAATTATCCAGAAACCGATACAACTAAAACATTTGGATTTAAATGATCCCAACAACCTAGTGAAATTATTCGACAATTAAAGAACATTTAAATCCCTTAAAAGTGAGAAAGTCATATTACACCGATATTAGTGTCCTACAATTCTATTGATTATGTTAATATTTTTAATAGCTGCATACTCAGTACACAAAATCTACAATAGATATAAGATTAAAGCAATAACAGTCGATCCTTTAAAAGCAATCAATTTTAAAAACGAAGTAGTCAAACCTTAATAATTATAGATCTAAGGGGAGAGGAGTTACATATTTCCCTGTACTAATATGTATTTAAAATTAAATGTAACAATTATTTTATAGAAACTGAACGATGCATTGTATTATGGAATGTAAAGGTAATAAGTGAAACCGAGTTCATACCAGGAATAGAATTAGAAACAGTTATTTTCTAACACAGACTCAAGTTGATACAGAATGATAAGGAACAATGAACTTCTACCAAGTAAACTTATTTGTAATTATCTAGAAATAAGGACACTGTATGTTATCAAGAAAGAGCAATTTTGCAGTTTTCTATAGAACTGTGTGAGACTAGAGACTATGTTAAATCAAAGAGCTCTGCATGATAATTAACCTTCAAATCTCATAACTTTTACATTGTTATAGTTCGAGCTACTCACAATTAATTATTCATTATTGGAAATAGTAACTTGTGAAATTTCAAACTTTTACTAAAAGAGTATAAGTGTTGATGTTGTTTGTGAATAAAACAAGTCTGTTAGTAATTGAAATATTAAAAGTAATTTTGATAGTTGTAGCCCTTCAATAAAGCTCTTTAAACAGACACTTACAAGGACCAACAATCTATCTAGCGGAGTAAAAATAAAACCGAAGGGAAGGAAACTTATTGAGATCAAGCAGCTAAATGCAATTGATAATATTTTGTATTAGAAAATGTATAAAAATGCTCTACAATCTCGATACAAAATTCCCAGTCCATTTATTTTTGTGCTTCTACTCTACACGGACAGCTTTAGCAATCAACATGTACTTATGATTTCCAAATCATCTTGAAGCATTTGAATGCAAGCACAGGCATTAATTGAAGAAAAAATTGATTTTATTCGTGTAAATGGTTGTATTAATTATTTATTTTACTTATTTTATACATTTTACACAGAAAATTCAAAAATTTAGTCTAATGAAGGCGCAGCTGTATTATCATTTTATTGGTTTTCGTGCAATGATTTTTGATTATCGGTGCATTACAACTGCGTCATGCGGAGTTTTTCTAATGGTATCTGTGCAGTGTTACATAAGTGAATTCTCTGTAAAGTCTTTATAGATTGAGGATTTTATATAGCGAAATCTACGAAGAACGAAGTTTATGCAGAAAATTGGAATATCTCCAACTCCTTTTCTCATTTCTTAAATAAAAGCCGTATTTTTATATAGGTAATAAACTGAAATATTTTCAGCGCCCGTTTTCTCTTTTTCAACAGTTTTCAAAAGGTTTTTTTTTACCACGCGATTGTATTGCTGGAAACTGAATTCATGTGTTTTCCGTATATAGTGGTATTACCTTTCACGTCAATAAAACAAGTTTAGTGTTAGGGAGAGCATTTGGGTTGAAGTTATAGCTAAATGAAGTGTAAGAGCTGCATTATATTTTTTCTGGCAATAAATATTCTCAATTCTTTATTATTGTTTTACGCCTATAAAATGCATCCATAGATGTTGTGGGTAAAAGTTTGTACTGTATTTGTGACTTACATACATGAAGACACGCAAACTATTACTTCGTTTTTTGTATGCCTCATGAAAAACCTACACATAAATCCCTGTCAACTTTATGGAACAAACTTGGCAGAAAATAGTTCTATGCGTAGCGATATAACCTATGTTCGGCTATCGAAAAAATAATAAGATATATTAAACTATTCGCAGTAACACCTAAAAATTTAAGTAAATGCTAATGAAATTAATCTACGACGTATTTACATTGTGGAAATTAACTAGTAGCCGCTGTAATTCGTGAGAACTGTATACAGAAACCTATAGCACTCTGCTAGAGTTTCAAAAAATCTGGATAGCATGATTAGCAGTTTCCTGATTTATTCATATACTCGACAATGTATAATACCTTAAAAATAAACTAAATTTGTAGGGTAACTATTGCTTGTTGAAAGTCGAACCTATAGATTTGATATGAGGATCATCATCGTACGAAGTTATATGAAACGGTTTCAAATGCGGCTGTTGGTGTCTTGCAACTCCCAGGACATAAACGCCATCCAAACGTGCATGATTTAAAATGTTAATAGTTTGATTTTTCACCTGTTGTTCTCCTTATTTTCGTTAGTATCAAGGTATTACATTCACCACTGATTTCAATCTGATATCTATATTATTATGCGATGACGTCACATCAGGCGATTCAATATCGATTACCATCACGTCATTATCGCTATACCTGTGGCATCAAATCCGACTAATCTGAATCAGGTCAAATATGTAACTAACACGCATATATAATTTTTGTATTCCGTGGCATCCTCGTAATGTGGTTCTTCCAACATTAGTTCATCGCGTTTGACTTCTTATTCAAGCTAGTTAAATTAAATAGAACTACACGTACTATTTCTTTATTTACACAAATTTATACAGACGCTTAGAGTCTCGCACTCTTATTCTCTTCTGATGTTCTACATCTTAACTGCGTGTATTATATTATTCAGTTTTGATCTGTATCATTTTCAAGTATATTTCTTTATTACTTTATTGGTTTGACATTGCACTTATTATATATATTCTTATAGTAGGTAAATGCCACCATTACAGAACGCTGACTATTAACTACTACATAACCGGCTGTGCAATAATCAAAATGTGCATGATAATATTTCCGTGGTATAGTGATAAATTGCTTGATTTCTCGTACACCGTCTTTCTACGCTAGGCAATAACTTTCTACTAAAAGATTTTGCCTTGCAATAAAGGTTGTGAGCAATAATATAGGTTTCAAAAATTTAAATGCTTCAACTGCTTACAAATAAATTTCTATACAGATATATTTCTAATTATAGATTAATTGCGTATTTTATAAACTAATATGTACGACCGCCTTATCCGTAAATGCTGATACTATTTATATTGAGTTCTATAAACTACTAACCTAATTAAATCTTTTAAACACTTTTATTAAAACTACACTTGGAAAGGCTTATTACAACAATAATTTTTCAGACCAAAACTTAACAATTCTGTTCATATGCACTGTCTTCATTTTACCTAAATTGTCTTTGATTGTACAGTTAAGTTTCATACATAAAATAACAGTGTAATCCCTTAACATAACTGTCGAGTATTGACTGATTTCTTGCTAACAGGACTAAATCTCCAAACATTATGACGTTGGTGGTTTTGTTTCTATCATACTGTACCTTTCTGTCCTATTATTGCTTGCTCTATAGTTTGTTGCGCTTATTTTGCTGTGACTTGTAGCCTATACTTTAATTTTTTACCGTATTTTTAGATGGGTATGGGTGTCCATTGTTAGTTCTGAAGGTATATGAATCGTCTCTCAAAAAACAAGTTCGAATGCAGAATATCCGTGCTTAACGTGCGATGTGGTATTGTAACAAAAATTAAAATATTGTGTCCATTCATCCCTATCAGTTCTGGATTCATTCACGTATGGTCGTAGATATTCATTTAGTATGCGATGAATTCTCTCTACTGCTCCCATCGTTTGTAGATGACACAATGTAGAGAATTGATGCGGTACAAACAATAGCTCAGATGCACTCTTAAAAATTTCATTTTTTTACTCAGTTCTCAGATCAGTTTGTATTTGCTTCACTGTTCCATATACCACTATAAAATTGTCTGCTAAGGCTCTAGCTGTTGTGACACTTTTTTCGTTCGGTGTTGGAATTATTACAATATAATTGCTTAGCTCTTACAATATTGTTAATGCGTATACGTTTCCTCTATTTGATTTTACAAAACAGCCTATTGTGTAAACGACAATTATATCAAAACATTTTTAGGTGCAAGTGTTATTACCATTTGTTCTTGTGCTTGCTTTTGTTTTTATTAATGACATTCTTGACATTTGACTATGTATTGTGTCACATCTCGTGATATTCCTTTCCAATTGTACCGTGTTTTTAATTTCTTCGATAAACGCGTTACCACAATGCCCTCCGTAAATTGGGTTTTCGTGAAAAAGTTTCAGTAATTGCTATCGTTGCTCCATGTTTTCAACATTTATTGGTTTTGGATATAGTATCACCTATATTTAACTTAATATTGACATCGTTGGCTTTTTTAATTCGTCAGTTATACTATGTCTTAAAATGCTTTTCGCTGTGCATAATTTAATATTTTGATGTCCTAATTTACCAGCTACCTTTGGCAACTGCCATAACAGTTCCTCGACTGGAAAACTACCGTTAATAAAAAATATTATCTCATCTGCTATACATTTTCTATTCTTGCCGAAACGCATACTTATACGGTTTGGTGCTATCTTAAAATTTACCAGTGTGTTGATTAACGTTTCGTCCTTATATTTTTAAAAAATCTTTACTTGATCCAGAATTATTTCTTTTTATGTCATGGTCTGTTTTTTTTTATTTTTCATTATTCGGGTGGTCTTGGTGCCTGGTAATCGTTTATGTTTGGTGATTACCCAGATCTTCGTGATCTGTCAATAATTCTTGAAATTTAGTCCTTATTGGTGACATATTGTATATTTTTTAAATTGGGGTGAAAAGAATCTATTCATTGCTCAAAGGCTTTGCTTCAATTTCCAATACTTAAAAAAACTTTAATCTAAATGTCAATTTAGTTTAATTTTAATTCAGTATTATGGCAATATAAACTACACGTAAACACTAGACTTTCGTATATTTTACGTCGACCCTACGAAATTAATAGTTCAACAGGAAGAAAGAAATCGAACACACTCACCACTGGCTAGCTTGTGACTAATTAATAAGGTGCCTAGGAGCGCGCGGGGGAACATGGTGCGGAAGTACTCGAAGTTTAACGATTTTTAAACAACGTAAAATTTAGGAATGACCATTATTCTATGGTCAAGAAGGCGGTTCAGTTCTGTGGATTTTTCATTTTAAAGCAGTACTTTCGTGTAATAATAAGATAAATTATGTTGAGAAGATATCACAGCACGCTTTTGAATTTTAAACAAAAAAATTGAACGAACTTTTATAAACGGTCTCTCCGATAATTGAGGCTACCCTATGATGCTGAGCCTGTTTGGACAGTTTAGTCTAGCTTATAGTTAGTCATTTTAAGACGAATTATTTTCAAAGTGGTCGTTTCATGTTTACGTTTTATGATTAATTTTTGTATTATCAAATGAGTAACCTTGCACCTGCGGGTTATGGGTTGCCGGTACCCACTGAAAACCAATGAAATTGCCTGACAAATAATTGTATTTTATCACCTGTATATTCTTTCCATAAATTATACTTTGTAATAATGGCATTCTCTTATTCGTTACCATAAGCTAACTTTAAAACAATTATCCTAGAAGAAGACAATGAAAGAGACTGATTAACGTCAGCTTAATCACTTGCCCAACTATTTTCTTTTGTTGTCATTTATGGATTAAATACTTTTTCTAGAGATACCTAAATTCACAAACAAATACATATCAAATCTCTATAATTATCGCACCTTAAAGCTATTGTACAGCCCGAAATATAAACATACCAACGAGGAAAGGACTGCTCGTGCATTAAAATTTTCCTCAAAGCGGCAACTTAAGGTTAATGGTGAATCGCACTCTTTTCTACATCCTCTGTTAAAAGGTGCATTTTATCGGCACCCCCACTTTCACGTGGGGGAGTGAAAATGGGTGCATTCGTTTGTGCTACGTTTGTGCTGGTTTGTGCTGCAAATCCCATCGTTTGTACAACTTTCGTTCTCGAGTTATTCAAAAAAGTTGGGGGTGCTACTGAAACGTCCGCACCACCAGTCTTTTAGAGGGCAATATAAAGTAATGCATTAGTTTGTGCTACGGTTGTGCTGGTTTGTGCTGCAAACCTCATCATTTGTGCAACTTTCGTACTCGAGATATTCAAAAAACAAGTTGTGGTGCAACTGAAACGTCCGCCCCCACTCTTTCAGAGGTGGATATAAAGTGGTGGATTCGTTTGCGCTACGTTTGTACTGGTTTGTGCTGCAACCCCCATCGTTTGTGCTACTTCCGTTCTTGAGATGTTCAAAAAACAAGTTGGGGTGCTGCGGAAAATCCGCACCACCACTCTTTTAGAGGGGAATATAGAGTGGTGCATTCGTTTGTGCTACGTTTGCGCAGGTTTGTGCTGCAAATCCCATTGTTTGTGCTGCTTCCCTTCTCGCGATATTCAAAAAACAATTTGGGGTGCTGAAGAAATGAAGTGAATGAGAGTGAGGTGTGTGGTGAAAGTTCATCAAATTTGTTGAAAGCACTTATAATCGTTTGTGCTCGGTTTGTGCTACATGGTGCACTGATTGATTTGCTTCACCAGTCACCCCTCTGGTTAGGATTGTCTTTTTTTAATCTAGAAATATGCAAATACAACGGGAACAGAATTTTTCCGAAACCAGCCGTGAGACTTATTAGGAAACAAAAATTTCGTACGGAATCCGAAAATCATATTAATTTTTAACCAGCCCTCAACTCCGTGGATCTCCATCCTGCAAGCAGTTGAACAATAACGAATTGTTGCGCCAAATCCAAAAATAAGTTTTTTCCAACTTTAAACCTGCGAATTTTAGCACCCGTTATTCGTTGTAGGACATTTGGGCGTTGCTGGTAAGGCGCGGCCGGCTGGGCTCCGCTGTTAGGGTTCGTGTGATTTGAACGCGAGCATAGCAGGGCGCGAGCCGTTAAGGTGTCGCCGATAGGGCGCGGGACATTAAGGCGCGAGGACAGTAGGGAGCGAGGGCAGTAGGACAGTAGTGCGCGAGTCGTTTGTACGCGGGACAACAGGGTGCAAGGGTAGTAAGGACGCGGGCTGTTACATCGCGGGACAGTCGGGACCCTAAGGCACAAAAAGTTAGGTCGTGCAACTGTTAGGGTTACAGAAAAATATTAAATCAGCTGTAACATTTTTCTGTGTTGTTTATTGTTCTAAGTCTTCTTGTAGGGTGTTCCAGTGTGTGTTTATATAAAAATGTGCTTGACAGCCAAAATATTGTTCTTTTATTACATTTAAAGAATGCTTGCTTCTGCGTGGATCAGTATTTTGGCTGCCGGGGAAGCATTTTCAAAATTTCTGCCTGTCCATTCTCATCAACACACATACAGGAACACGATAGAAAAAGAACAAGAACATAGTAAAATACAAAAGAAGTTGGCGACCACATTTTTTTATTTTTGGAGTTCTTTGGAATTTGGCTCGCGCCCTACTGTTTTGCGCCCTAATGTGACGCGTAATATCGATGGCGCCCTATTGTCCCGCGCCATATTGGTGGTATCCTAACGGCTCCTGCTCTACTGTCCTTGCCTCCAAATTAGCTGCGACCTATCGGCCCACCTTTACGGCCGCGTCCCAATGTCCGGATCCGCCCTTTATTGCCATAGAAGAAGTTGAATAAGGAGACCCCAATTTCACAAGCCCTCTGAACAATTTTAATCCACCCCTGTGAACAGATAAGATGGGACAATTGTAAAAGTCAACTAATTAGGTTTTAGCAATGTTTATAATAATTATACACATTATTTATATAGGTATACTATGTATATTTTTTACGGCTACTTTTGAGTGTTGACAATAGACCATAAGTTCACATTGTCAAGACTCAGGGTCGGTTTAAGGACGTTTTAAGTGAGCAAAGTTTAAAATAAAAGTTTATTTTTTGGAAAAATTGAACGAATATTTTATTAGGAACAACTTAAAATAAATCAAAAGAACTTGTAAAACCTCAAAATAAAAAAAAACATTTCATTGGTGAAAACTTAAATTGAAGTGCACATTTCATTAGTACCACTTTGATTACAATAAAATTCTTCCTTGTATCGAACAAATTACAATGTGCAGAACTACATGTGACAGTTTACCGTCTTTCGAGACCTAACATTTAAGAACTTGTCCTGAAGATCATCATACAATTCCCATTTCAGGAACTTCTCCCGCCAGCAATACGCGGTGTAATGCCCAATCAATAGAGGATCTCCTCCTGCAACAGGGCTGAATGCCACAACTCCTCTTAAGGTGTAATTTTTTTTGCCAACTACAATGCGACGGGGAATCGCATTTAAACTCACGTTAAACAAAGGGCGGTGCCCTTTATTGTCCTGTCGCATATACGGCAATGGTTCCATCAACAGGTGGGTGTTCGAAATGGTACTCGCATTTGATGAAATGTTGCAAGTCGTACATTTTGTACTTTGGTTACTAAACCTTTCACCTATAACCTTTTGTAGCTTAGTAATGTCATTATTTGCAATATTTACAGTAACATACGCACGCAAAAAGGTTCTTATGCGATTACATGTAGGACATTTATTACTTCTTTCTTCAACCAAAGGATAGTTTATTAATAATTGTTCCCACAGATAGCATGCTGTACCAGCAGAATTTATGTGTCAATTGTTCAGTAGGTTTTATAGAATTTGATAAATCGCGAAAGTGAAGTTCAATAAGAATTTGTTCTCTCTTAGCATAACTTTGTTCAGTAATACCATCGTGCAATATGTTACTGATTAATTCAAAAAATTTGAATGATAAATTTTCTGCAATAAATGCTGCGTAAAGTTGACTGCCTGCAAAAGCGGTACAAATCAGATGCACCGAACTATCAAACTTATAAGTATTGATAAAGGTGTAAAAATTTCCGCCTATCTTGATAGGTTTAAGCAAACGAGTATTGCCTATTATTGAAGCTTTTGATTTGCTTAGGTTATTATAGTGCAAAGTAGTAGGGTCCTTTGTGAGATAGACACTTGTTTTAGTATTTTTATTACGTGTAGTACTTTTTACTCCCTTACCTCTCCAATTTTCTACGGGTTCTTCGAGGTTAGCTTCAGGAGGATCGGAACAGGAGAGGGTGGTAGTACAATTGTCTTCACCAATTGACTCACTAGTAGGCCTAGCACAGGTAGCTGTCAGGATGTTTTGTTCAGAAGAGATACGTTCTATAGAGGATTTTTGCGAAGAGTTATTAAAAATTTCGTATTTGTTTAATAACATTTTATTATTTCCTGTGATATAAAGAGCGTGAATTTTAACAAATTCATTTAGTCGAACAGGGACGTTTTTATGGCAAAAAATTTGATTCTTGACTTCTTTAAATAAACTTTCAGACATGGAACTGCTCTTAATTGGTTTACAATACTTGATAATTGGATTCATTAATGCAGTCCAGAAAGGAAGGTATATGGCGAATTTTAATAATCGTTGAGTTAGTTTTGGCGCAAAATGTAAATTGTCATGATCACCCTTCATTTCATTTGCTTTATTAAAACAGTTTTGGTAAATTGTTGTAATTTGTGAATAAAATTCCATAGAGTTCTTCTTCGCCTTCATTAACCTCATTACTTTCGCCTAAAAGTAGTAATTCATTATGGATGTCTTTCTCATTGGGTTTCGTCTCGAATTTGTCGATTTTTTTCACCAGTAGCTATTCTTGCTTTGAAATGGCAAAACGAGCTGTTGCTTTGCCATTGTACACAATGTTGGTAGATCATCTTCATTTATTTCTTTAGTTTCGTTTAAAGCAACATCAAAAAAATATTCCAGCAACATTTTAACGTCTTCGTAATTTTCCGAGGAAATTATTAATGCCAAAACACGCAAATAGAAATTCTTAGTCAGTGTTCCTCTGCATGGACTTGATTTTATTTTTCTTCAAGTTGAAAAGTTTTTCATCAGATGATTAAAATCATTCCTGATGTAACAACTAGGGATTGCTGAATTAATTCCGGTCAGTAGAGAAGAGCAGGTATTTAAATACTCTGGAAAAGTGGAATACTGTGTAAATGAACGTACACATGCCATCATTAAAGCAAGAGAGAAATCTAGTACTACGATTTTCCGCGAATCAATCTCACTCTTTGCCCATTCGGACAACCAAAACGAAATTGCATTGGGTCATGGCGTTCATTTAGCAAATGACCAACGGGAAATTGGCATTTCTTTTCATAGTCCATTACTTCTATCTGATATAGAAAAATGTGATAAGTTTTTCTTCCTGACAGCAAATTAATAGGTTTCACTACTCTTCCAGTAGCATCTATCGTAATCCTTGGAAACTTGCAATTTTTCGTGTATAATCGTTAGGTGTTTATTTCGCATGGTGACCAGTATTGTAAAAAAAAATCTGTCATAGCCCATATCACACAGAATAGTATTATAAGGGGAAAATTCTTTTAACATCGCCAATGCAATTATCGGATCTTTATCTATATGTTCCTCTTCTTTTTTCTGTGCTTGAGAATACGGAGGGCATTCATAGTTGGAAGATGGCTAGGCTCGGGATCTCCATATTCCATCAGCACATTTGCTTCGTGCGTTTGAGTGAAACTGGCAGACCAGTTTTATTTTATTCAAGTACTTCTCCATTTTCAGCCCTCCAATAATTCGTTTTTTACCTTCATTACAACTGTTGTAATCACCAGTATAAGAGCAATCTAAGGTAATAGTAGAAGATTCCAGTAAATCTGATTATTTATGTAATATTCCCTTAAAGAAACTGGAACAAGACGTGCAACTTCCAATAATCTCTAAGAAGTAAGCACTGTCGTCGTATATTTTGGCACGCTTATATGCTATGCAACAAGAAGTTTCTAAATGCTCATAAACATACTTCTGGATAATTGTAGTCGACATTAATGGTGCTAGAATTGTGTACTTTGTGCTGGTCCCATCTTTGCGGTTGTACAAAACTGGATTCGGTTTGTAAATTCGTTGCCATTCGTTGGTAGTTAAAGTGATTGCAAAATTGCAATTGGCATCATTCGCCAAGTCAATAACTTCTGTTCGTATTGGCACACTACATTGCTCATTACAATTTTGAACAATATTTAATTTTTCCAAGGCATCAAACCGATTTTGCAGTACAATATTATAAGCATATGTAGCTGTAATTTGGTTGTCAACACCTTTCGCAATATCCGCCCAAACCTTGTGCGAAGGTATTTTTATTGTCTTTGACTCGTAATAAAAAGAAATTCTGTGTTTCCGTAAAGTTGCGATTAGCTTAGGAATATCGACAGTTGTTGACTTCGACATCGCTATTCTCATGAATTAATAAGGATGTTATTCTGCAAAAAATGGGAGGATTACAATGCTTACTTAATGTAGTAATTTTCTGGCAAAAATCAGATTTGCATATCAACTTCTGTAAAAATATTTTTAAAACCATTTCTTTAAACTTTCTCGTGCTGTATACTTAAAATAAATGCGAGTCGACTGATACTGTATGTAGAAAAAGATTTTGTAATTCAATTTTCTACTAAATCCCAAAGTATGGAATACGTAATCTGAAATACCCCGATTACTACATAAATTATAATTTGTTATTATACAACTCGCAATTGAATCTGCATGTTGGGAGCATAGATAAGAACAGTGCCTATGAATAATGGGAGACATTTAGGCATTCGTATTTTGCTTACTACTTATTAGGTAGTTAATAAATAGTAAGCAAAATGTGAATGCCTAAATTTCTCCCATTATTTATAGACACTGTTCTTATTTGTGCTCCAGTTTAATAATAAATAGGAATACTAAAAATAACATTTCTTGGATGAAAGTAATTCACACTTACATCATTCATAGCGTCTGACGGGCTTTTATTTATTACTACTTTATGAAGGTCGAGCTTGTTGAACATTTCTTCAGCGCAGGCTGTATGCAATCTGTATGCTATCTGTAATGAAATAATACTCACCAGTTACACTTTTTCCAAAGAGCGCAAAAAGAAGTAAACTCATCAAACACCAAATTTAAGTAAGGTATAGCTATATTGAGAACGATATAATTTTAAACATTCACCGAAACATAGTGGTCGGCAATTTTTGAAAATAAAGTTGTTAATTTAAAAGTAACAGGTGTTCTGCTGATCAACAAATGGTGTACAGTATAGGGGCATTGCACCCAACGACGTTTTGAGCAACCAGGAAAAAAAGGTTAGAAGCGTTTATTTTATGTAATTAAATATTGCAGTGTTCAGCGTAGTTTTGATAGCCGGAAAAAAACATTTGCTCCCAAAACCATCATTTGCTCCCAAAATCCTCATTTGCTTCCAAAACCCTCATTTGCTCCCAAAACCCTCATTTGCTCCCAAAACCCTCATTTTTCCCAAAACCCTCATTTGCTCCGCCTTGTGGGCCGCTTTGCGGACCGTCTTGCGGAATTTTTACCCCAACCATTTTGATTACGTCACACCCGCATTCGACTAGCCATTTTCATCTTTCGAGAAAAATATATCGTGCATTTTCATCTTAGCATCCTCATTTGCTCTCACATCTGATCCAAAATAGTTTTCTTCGACTAGCCATTGCATCTTTCGAGATAAACCTATCTTGTTTGGTATCAATTAATATTAGAATTTTCTCAGCTACCCGAATCTCTAGGAATTTTTCAGATAGCGCCATCCCCCAGACAGCCACCCCAATTTTAAATTTTTTTTACCAAGATCGATTTCTGACCGTCCTTATCAATTTTTTATACATGTGGCACATCTTGCTGGTCTAGAATTTTATGCAGAATCCGAATCTACAAACAGATTTGCAATAGGATCACCTTCTGCAAAGTTATACTCTTTTAAAGTCCTAAACCTCTAAATTTTGCTCTGTGCTCACATATCTGAACCAAATAGCTTTCTTCGTCTAACCAATCCATCTTTCGAGATAAACCTATCTTGTTTGGTATCAATTATTATTAGATTTTTCTCAGCTACCCGAATCTCTAGGAATTTTTCAGATAGCGCCATCCCCCAGAGAGCCACCCCAATTTTAAATTTTTTTTACCAAGATCGATTTCTGACCGTCCTTATCAATTTTTTATACATGTGGCACCTCTTGCTAGTCTAGAATTTTATGCAGAATCCGAATCTACAAACAGATTTGCAATAGGATCACCTTCTGCAAAGTTATACTCTTTTAAAGTCCTAAACCTCTAAATTTTGCTCTGTGCTCACATATCTGAACCAAATAGCTTTCTTCGTCTAACCAATGCATCTTTCGAAATAAACCTATCTTGTTTGGTGTCAATTATTATTAGATTTTTCTCAGCTACCCGAATCTCTAGAAATTTTTCAGATAGCATCACCCCCAAGGGAGCTACCCCAATTTTAGATTTTTTGCCGATAACGATTTTATGATCGTCCTTATAAATTTTTTAGCCATGTGACACATCTTGTTAGTCTAGAATTTTATGCAGAATTCGAATCTGCAAACATATTTAAAATCGGACCATATCTTACAAAGTTACACTTTAAAGCCTCAAACCTCTTTAAATTGTTTTGTTCATCTATAACATATGCTTTAAACAACCATTATTCGAGAAAATCTAAAACTGTAGGGATTTTAGAAATGAGTTCTTTATAAGCCATAAGTGTATAATATTTAGTATCATTTTTTCAAACAGTAATGTGCTGTTTTCAGAATTTCGCAAAAACCCATTACTTTTAAAATTCTTCTGGTTCTAACATAATTACATGCACAATGCTAAATAGTTGGAAAATACGTAGACGAGGACAAACTAATTGCTTTACAAGTATGTGACGTATAGTGAAAGTAGCGTAAAACTTTCTTTTTTATTAATTAGTGGCTATATGATTTGACAAATATATTTCAATGTCGTTCATTAGGAAATTCACCTATAATTGCTGGTGATTTACACAATGTACTTTCTATTACGAGCTCGACTAGGAAAATGCAAACTTCATCTTGTAATACAGATCAATTAACGGTTTTCAAACCGTATATAACGCGGTCTAATTATTAAAACCTATTCGTTCCGCATGCTTTGTGTAAGTTCGTTAAAATTTTCGTTTCGTATAGTGACTTTTTGTGAAAAGTTTTTGAAGATTTAAGGTAAGTCTACATTTTTTTTATTAAAATAGAACTGAATTTATTTGCAAACACTAATTATTGTTTCTGGATGTATTTTAAAACATCTAAGACTCGTATAGATTTACATTAACCGGTATTAATTCTCCAAAGTAATGTGCTGTTTTACATATATATTTTTTTCAAATTTTAAAGATAGGCTTGATGCTGCGAATGCAGTTAGTAGAAACACCGGAAAACGTCTTCCATGTTATACAGGTCGGCAATCGCATCGCATGCATATTAAAAATCCAAAAGGGTTATAGCACACGCACACAAATTGGTTGCAAGCCGTGCAGTAGAAGATGCAGTGCTACTTTAAACAATAACTTAATAAAACATTTTAAACCTTTACTAAGGGGATATCAATCTTGTTGGCTACAGAATACTTACTAATAAAACAATTTAATTTTAAAAAACTTTTACGTTATATTTTCGGAATTCCAGGCTTGAATATTTTCTTTGGAAACAATCGAAGATTGCCGAAGACACTCGAAGAGTGCACAAACGCGGTCGCTAAACCAATTAGCATTAATACCAAGTATTCCGTACTTTCGTAGGTTGTTCATTTCCTAGAACCAAATCTTCCGCAAAGCGGTCGGTATCACGTAATTATTTCTAGAACCGGTAAGTACTCGATATCGCCCAAATAGAGAATTAGATGCTCGATATCCGTCAACCCCCGATTCCCTCGTAAAAGGTAGAAAAAACTCTGTCAATCATCCATTATAGTTCGACTCACCCCCGTTCTGATAATTTACAAACATTTTTCAAACGACAATGGGCTGAGAATTTTTAAACCTCCGAGGGTTCTTTAAGTCGCGATCAATTACACATCCGAGCTACACGTAAACTAACATATTTTGTAGCAACTGTGCACTGTATAATACATGCATGCCCCTCCTCTACGCTACTGCTATTCTTGTAGTTGCTTGAACAAGTCAGTCGCCCTTTTTACTGCTAGGGCCGCTAAAAAGCACCATTCCATACTTTCTTTATAAGTGTAGCACATCGCGCACTTTTTTGTCGGATAATTAAATTTTGTTTATGTAGGCCTTTACACTTTCGCTTATTTAAACATTTAATACGATCGACTAACCACTTTCGATTATTCTAATGGAGGCCACCATACATCCCGCCGCACCGTTCTTTTTGAATCCAACGATCCTATGGGCTTTCGCACACTAACACCAGACGTATCTTTCCTACTATTTGTTAAACAAAAACTACCGGTATCGCCATTGTGGACGTAAACAGATGTTTGTGGATGTGTACGAGAATATGTAACCATATACATTAACCAGTCTAAGCTATTTTATTTAGTCCACAAAAACTATTATTTTTCTAAACCACAATTAATAATCGCCTTTATAGGTTCCACATTTCTACCATTTCCCAATGACTGGTGCTGCGTACATGGAAACTTTAATTTCTTATTAGAGAGAATTCTTATTCTCCCACGCACTGCTGCGTAGTTGCATGTCCATTCCTTTTGGAGCTATATGCTCGTTATAGGTTGTAAGACCCTCGGTTTTACTTAACTACACTTCGTGAGACCCCTTTAATCTTTTTAATCGTATCTTTCTTGCCTACAATACAGTAGGACTTAACATTACTACCAACAAATTCTAATACTGGACCCCCATTAAATACGTCTTTAAATTTCCCTACAGCTTTTTTGACGAAAAGTGTTATATTGTATTTATTATACGCGGGGTATTCACTCTTTTAAGATAAATATATTTTGCTAGGTATCAACTAACATTAAATTTTTCTAGAGACCCCAAATCTGTAAATAAATTTTAAAAAGGAACACCCCATACAAAGTTATGTCTTTTAAAGACCCAAATCACTGATTTTTGCACATCTTTATTTAACTACATCTTAAAACCCTTTTTCGCTACCCAAGACATATGCTTTAAACAACCATTTCCCTAGAAATCTAAAAACGCTGTGCCCGCGAACACAACGTGGAGGCAACACGTATATTCTTTCAACCGAAATAGAAACAGAAAGGATTTGGAAGGTGGACGAAGAACTTAAAAATTATGGAATCTGAAAACTAATATATACAATAGATTTACAAAATCTATACAACTATCTTAGATTTATATCTTTATGCCCACCATGTGTATGTTGATGTGCTCCCAGGATGATGGTACGCTTGTCATCTTCGCTCGATAAACTAATTTTATTAATAATCTGCGTGTACAAATCGTGTTTTTTACTCCGGATACATACGCAGGCAAGTACTCGATACCATCCAAATAAAGAATTGGATGCTTGGCGACTGTTAACATCCGCTTCCCTCGTGTACGCCCAGACACATCCCAGCCCATGCGCACCCCTTGTCCATGCGCACCCCTACGCGCACCCCTGCCCATGCGCACCCATGCGCTTACACACCCCTGCTCGTGCGCACCCCTGCGCGTGCGCACCCCTGCCCATGCGCACTGCCCATGCGCGCCCCCTTTTATAAATGAAGAACAATGTAATACTATTCTAAAATGTTTATTCTAACATTATACATAACAAAATTTAAAAATATTTAATACCAAGCATGGATTCATTTAAACTTAATTTTAATACAAAGTTATACACAGAAGACAGTCCTTTCTTTATGTTTGTTTGGAGTGGTTTTAATTTTATCTAATTTTATTCGCAGCTTAAAATTTAAATCGACATCCAAGTCTTCTATCTCCTTTTCTAGCCACTAGTTTGATACATAGAGACCATCTAGATTTTTGAATTGTAAAATGTAGCGAAGTTTGCCTCTATATTTAAAGTTTTTGATTCCACCGACAACCAGATCCATTCCATCGTGTAATTCTTGCAGCTTGTGACAATCTTTTAATCGCAGCTTTCCCACTATATCCTGCATACGTATCTTGTTAGCTTGATCGACTTCATCTTGTCGGTATTCGAGGGAATCCTTATTCTCCCACACACTGTTGCGTAGTTGCATGTCCACCACTTTTGGATATATATGGTTGTTATAGGTTGTAAGACCCTCGGTTTTAAATGATCCGAAAGATTCTTTACTAGGCAAATATACAATGTTTAGCGGAACCCCTTTACGTGTGGTGTACGCCAAGTTTAAGAAAATCGCATTCCTTAGTTCGTCTTTGTTATCTGCCATTTTGATAAATACCTTTTTAGAATAACCTTTTAAAAAGTATACGGATTTAGTACCATCCTTTTCCGCAAGAACGCTTACAGGTAGTACATATTTTACACAATCTGCAACACCATATTCTACAATTCCAAATGATATCGTCATTTCGGAATTGGGATTGATAAATACACCTAACATTCGCCCAGAGGTTGTACGACAACGCGCAAATATTGGTAGTAAACTCTATCCGTTTACGCGAAAGGAAATTGCCCCATTATGCATGCCATACGCTGTAAGTGGAAGAAAAAGACAACTGGAATTAGAGGAAATGGATGCAAAAAGGCGAAAATTGGACTACATGGAAAACACTGCGGCAATACCCGAACAATACAAACATGTGTTAGACAAAGAACACCTTATTAGAGAAAATGAGGAAGAATTAAAAGATTATTTTATGTGCCGATGGACTGACTTAGATACATTGGGGTTGTACAAGCTGTATACATTTGCGGTTAGTAAGAAAGACTCTTTTAGTTATATAAGCGTTCTTGCGGAAAAGTATGGTACTAAATCCGTATACTTTTTAAAAGGTTATTCTAAAAACGTATTTATCAAAATGGCAGATAACAAAGACGAACTAAGGAATGCGAGTTTCATAAACTTGGCGTACACCACACGTAAAGGAGTTCCGCTAAACATTGTATGTTTGCCTAGTAAAGAATCTTTCGGGTCATTAAAAACCGAGGGTCTTACAACCTATAACAAACATATATATCCAAAAGTGGTGGACATGCAACTACGCAACAGTGTGTGGGAGAATAAGGATTCCCTCCAATACCGACAAGAAGAAGTCGATCAAGCTAACAAGATACGTATGCAGGATATAGTGGGAAAGCTGCGATTAAAAGATTGTCACAAGCTGCAAGAATTACACGATGGAATGGATCTGGTTGTCGGTGGAATCAAAAACTTTAAGTATAAAGGCAAAACTTCGCTACATTTTACAATTCGAAAACCTAGACGGTCTCTATGTATCAAACTATTGACTAGAGAAGGAGATAGAAGACTTGGGTGTCGATTTAAATTTTAAGCTTGAATAAAATTAGATAAAATTAAAACCACTCTAAACAAACATAAAGAAAGGACTGTCTTCTGTGTATAACTTTGTACTAAAATTAAGTTTAAATGACTCCATGCTTGGTATTAAATATTTTTAAATTTTGTTATGTATAATGTTAGAATAAACATTTTAGAATAGAATGGGCAGGGGTGCACACGCGCAGGGGTGCGCACGCGTAGGGATGCGCATGAGCAGGGGTGTGCACGCGCAGGGGTGCGCATGGACAGGGGTGCGCGCACGGGTGCGCTTGGACAAGGGGTGCGCATGGGCTGGGATGTGTCTGGGCGTACACGAGGGAAGCGGATGTTAACAGTCGCCAAGCATCCAGTTCTTTATTCGGATGTTATCGAGTACTTGCCTGCGTATGTATCCGGAGTAAATAACACGATTTGTACACGCAGCTTATTAATAAAATAAATTTATCGAGCGAAGATGCAAGCGTAACATCATCCTGGGAGCACATCAACATACACATGGTGGGCATAAAGATATATATCTAAGATAGTTGTATAGATTTTGTAAATCTATTGTATATATTAGCTTTCAAATTCCATAATTTTTAAGTTCTTCTTCCACCTTCCAAATCCTTTCTGTTTCTATCTCGGTTGACAGAATATACGTGTTACCTCCAGGTTGTGTTCGCTGGCACAGCGTTTTTAGATTTCTAGGGAAATGGTTGGTTAAAGCATATGTCTTGGGTAGAGAAAAAGGGTTTTAAGATGTAGTTAAATAAAGATAGGCAAAAATCAGTGATTTGGGTCTTTAGAAGGCATAACTTTGTATGGGGTGGTCCTATTTAAAATTTATTTACAGATTTGGGGTCTCCAGAAAAATTTAGCAAAATATATTTATCTTAAAAGAGTGACTACCCGGCGTATAATAGATACAATATAACACTTGTCGACAAAAAAGTTGTAGGGAAATTTAAAGACGTATTTAATGGGGGTCCTGTATTAGAATTTGTTGGTAGTCCTACTGTATTGTAGGCGAAAAAGATACGATTAAAAAGATTAAAGGGGTCTCACGAAGTGTAGTTAAGTAAAACCGAGGGTCTTACAACCTATAACGAGCATATACCTCCAAAAGGAATGGACATGCAACTACGCAGCAGTGCGTGGGAGAATAAGAATTCTCTCTTATAAGAAATTAAAGTTTCCATGTACGTAGCACCAGTCATTGGGAAATGGTAGAAATGTGGAACCTATAAAGGCGATTATTAATTGTGGTTTAGAAAAATAATAGTTTTCGTAGACTAAATAAAATAGCTTAGACTGGTTAATGTATATGGTTACATATTGTCGTACACATCCACAAACATCTGTTTACGTCCACAATGGCGATACCGGTAGTTTTTGTTTAACAAATAGTAAGAAAGATACGTCAGGTGTTAGTGTGCGGAAGCCCATAGGATCGTTGGATTCAAAAAGAACGGTGCGGCGGGATGTATGGTGGCCTTCGGTAGAGTAATCGAAAATGGTTAATCGATCGTATTAGATGTTTAAATAAGCAAAAGTGTAAAGGCCTACATAAACAAAATTTAATTATCCGACAAAAAAGTGCGCGATGTGCTACACTTATAAGGAAAGTATGGAATGGTGCTTTTTAGCGGCCCTAGCAGTAAAAAGGACGACTGACTTTTTCAAGCAACTACAAGAATAGCAGTAGCGCAGAGGAGGGGTATGCATGTATTATACAGTGCACAGTTGCTACAAAATATGTTAGTTTACGTGTAGCTCGGATGTGTAATTGATCACGACTTAAAGATCCCTCGGAGGTTTAAAAATTCTCAGCCCATTGTCGTTTGAAAAATGTTTGTAAATTCTCAGAACGGGGGTGAGTCGAACTATAATGGATGATTGATCGAGTTTTTTCTACCTTTTACGAGGGAATCGGGGGTTGACGGACATCGAGCATCTAATTCTCTATTTGGGCGATATCGAGTACTTACCGGTTCTAGAAATAATTACGTGATATCGACCGCTATGCAGAAGATTTGGTTCTAGGAAATGAACACTCTAGGAAAGTACGGAATACTTGGTATTATTGCTAATTGGTTTAGCGACCGCGTTTGTGCACTCTTCGAGTGTCTTCGGCAACCTTCGATTGTTTCCAAAGCAAATATTCAAGCCTGGCATTTCCGACAATATAACGTAAAAGTTTTTTAAAATTAAATTGTTTTATTAGTAAGTATTCTGTAGGCAACAAGTTTGGTATCCCCATAGTAAAGGTTTAAAATGTTTTATTAAGTTATTGTTTATAGTAGCACTGCATCTTCTACTACACGGCTTGCAACCAATTTGTGTGCGTGTGCTATAACCCTTTTGGATTTTTAATATGCATGCGATGCGATTGCCGACCTGTATAACATGGAAGACGTTTTCCGGTGTTTCTACTAACTGCATTCGCAGCATCAAGCCTATCTTTAAAATTTGAAAAAAATATATATGTAAAACAGTGCATTACTTTGGAGAATTAATACCGGTTAATGTAAATCTATACGAGTCTTAGATGTTTTAAAATACATCCAGAAACAAAATTGGTGTTTGCAAATAAATTCAGTTCTATTTTAATAAAAAAAAAGTAAACTTACCTTAAATCTTCAAAAACTTTTCACAAAAAGTCACTATACAAAACGAAAATTTCAACGAACTTACACAAAGCATGCGGAACGAATAGGTTTTTAATAATTAGACCGCGTTATATACGGTTTGAAAACCGTTAATTGATCTGTATTACAAGATGAAGTTTGCATTTTCCTAGTCGAGCTCGTAATAGAAAGTACATTGTGTAAATCACCAGCAATTATAGGTGAATTTCCTAATGCACGACATTGAAATATGTTTCTCAAATCATATAGCCACTAATTAATAAAAAAGAAAGGTATACACTACTTTCACTATACGTCACATAATTGTAAAGCAATTAGTTTGTCCTCGTCTACGTATTTTCCAACTATTTAGCATTGTGCATGTAATTGTGTTAAAACCAGAAAAATTTTAAAAGTCATGGGTTTTTGCGAAATTCTGAAAACAGCACATTACTGTTTGAAAAAATATTATACACTTATGGCTTATAAAGAACTCATTTCTAAAATCCCTACAGTTTTAGATTTTCTCGAATAATGGTTGTTTAAAGCATATGTTATAGATGAACAAAACAATTTAAAGAGGTTTGAGGCTTTAAAGTGTAACTTTGTAAGAGATGGTCAGATTTTAAATCTGTTTGCAGATTCGAATTCTGCATAAAATTCTAGACTAACAAGATGTGTCACATGGCTAAAAAATTTATAAGGACGATCATAAAATCGTTATCGGCAAAAAATCTTAAAATTAGGGTAGCTCCCTTGGGGGTGATGCTATCTGAAAAATTCCTAGAGATTCGGGTAGCTGAGAAAATTCTAAAATTAATTGATACCAAACAAGATAGAGTTATCTCGAAAAATGCATTGGCTAGTCGAAGAAAACTATTTGTTATGTTATAGAGCAAAGAGCAAAATTTAGAAGTTTGAGAGCTTTAAAGTGTAACTTGGTAAGGGATGGTCCGATTTTTAATCTGTATGCAGATTCGGATTCTGCGTAAAATTCTAGACTAACAGGATGTGTCACATGGCTAAAAAATTTATAAGGACGATCATAAAATCGTTATCGGCAAAAAATCCTAAAATTGGGGTAGCTCCCTTGGGGGTGATGCTATCTGAAAAATTCCTAGAGATTCGGGTAGCTGAGAAAAATCTAATATTAATTGATACCAAACAAGATAGGTTTATTTCGAAAGATGCATTGGTTAGATGAAGAAAACTATTTGGTTCAGATATGTAAGCACAGAGCAAAATTTAGAGGTTTAGGACTTTAAAGGAGTATAACTTTGCAGAGGGTGATCCTATTGCAAATCTGTTTGCAGATTCGGGTTCTGCATAAAACACTAGACTAGCAAGATGTGCCACATGTATAAAAAATTGATAAGGACGGTCAGAAATCGATCTTGGTAAAAAAAAATCTTAAAATTGGGGTAGCTCTTTGGGGGATGGCGCTATCTGAAAAATTCCTAGAGATTCGGCTAGCTGAGAAAATTCTAATATTAATTGATACCAAACAAGATAGGTTTATCTCGAAAGATGCAATGGCTAGCCGAAGAAAACTATTTTGGATCAGATGTGAGAGCAAATGAGGATGCTAAGATGAAAATGCACGATATATTTATCTCAAAAGATGAAAATGGTTAGTCGAATGCGGGTGTGACGTAATCAAAATGGTTGGGGTAAAAATTCCGCAAGACGGTCGACAAGGCGGCCCACAAGGCGGAGCAAATGAGGGTTTTGGGAGCAAATGAGGGTTTTGGGAGCAAATGAGGGTTTTGGGAGCAAATGAAGGTTTTGGGAGCAAATGAGGGAGCAAATGAGGGCTTCGGGAGCAAATGAGGTCACAAAACGTCCCTAAACCTCCTACTATGGTGTTTGCATCTCCGTGGAGGTGGTACCGCGCCGACCTTTAGCTGCACCCCATGCTGTTCTTTAAATTTCTAGTTAAGGGGTAGCACAAACGAGGGGGTATGTAGCACAAGTCAGCACAAACGGTTGCACCCGTTTCCCATATAATAAATAAGGTCCCATGGGCGTCCCGTGGACGTCCATTTTAGTTCCATTTAATGTACGAACGTCCATGGACTTATGATAGATGCCCATAGGACGTCCTTCAGTTAAATTGGTATGTACGTCCTTTGGCAAACGTCCATTGAATATTCGTATATTGAATGGAACTAAAACGAACGTCTAATAAACGTTTGCCAAAGGATCTCTATACCACTTTAGCTGAAGAACGTATTTATGGACGTCCAGCAAAGTTCCATAGACATTCGTTGGAAAAATTAATAATTATTGGATTTGGGGCAAAAATTCAATGTATAACGTGGGTTACTTTACATCTAGCGAATTGGGGAGGCGGGTCCCTACAGAGTCGAGAACTGGTTAAACATAAATATGATTTTCGGATTCTGTACGAAAATTTTATTTCTTAATAAGTCTCACGGCTGGTTTCGGAAAAAACTGGTTCCCATTGTATTTGCCTATTTCTAGATAAAAAATGACAACCCTAACCATAGGGGTGACTGGTGAAGCAAAAAATCAGTGCACCATGTAGCACAAAACGATTACAAGTGGTTTCAACAAATTTGATAAACTTTCAACCACACACCGCACTCTCATTCGCTTCAATTGTACAGCACCCCCAAATTGTTTTTTTGAATATTACGAGAAGGGAAGCAGCACAAACGATGAGATTTGCAGCACAAACTAGCACAAACGTAACACAAACGAATGCATCGCATTCTGTCTCCCTCCGCCAGGGTGTGGGTGCGGACGTTTCAGCAGCACCCCCAACTTGTTTTTGGAATATCTCGAGAATGAAAGTAGCACAAACGATGGGGTTTGCAACACAAACAAGCACAAACGTAGCACCAACGAACGCACCCATTTTCAACCCACCACTTGAAAGTGGGGGTGCCGGTGAAATGCTTAAGGCGGCTCCGTGGCGTAGTGGTATGTGTGTGACTACTACACCCAAGGTCCCGGGTTCGAATCCCGACACGGTCCGCTTGAAAAATGTTAGGCGAGCATTTTTCACAAAAATACACCCTCGTTCGGATGAGAGGTAAAATGGAGGTCCCGTGTGTGAGTGTTGTTACGCACGTTAAAAATCCCTACCTTGTTTGGAACATTAAGGGTTCGGCAAAATTCCAAATTTTCCAGGTAAAAAAAACTCGCTTCCTGTCCACTGTAGTACCTTCGGGTGGAGCATTGAAAAATCAAATGTAATGCCGGTGAAATGCTGCGATTACTGTGCCACTGGCGCGCAGAGTGTAGTGAAACTAAGCGAAGTTACTTGTCAGAGTGTAATTGTGTCTGAGTTGTTATGCTATTCCCCAAAGAGTGGTATGGGTTTAATAACTTTAAGAATAGTTACTTTTATGTTAGGAGCACTTAGCACAAAACTTTGCGGGTAAAGTATTTTCACTTCGGCGATGAAGAGTTTTCTCGAGCAAAACTACTATCGAAATTAAATCTTCAGAAAACATCCTCCAAAGAGGGTCCACCAAAAAGGTTTAGCTTAGTCTAAAAGAAAAAAGTAGCCCTTTTTGTTGGCGGAAATTCCAAATTAACGTAATAGAGTTAAAACCCTGTCTAGAGAATTGGATCGGATAGATTGTGGCGACATCAACTATTTCTGCTTACTGTTAAAAAAATTCAATTCAACCTTAAATAGTCAAAATATCGTACCTATATTAAGTACAAAGTTGTGTCACCAAACTGGTATTACTATCAGCAATAGCCGCAGAGTTTGCATTTTAAATTATGTATCGGTTAAACGTGTTAAGCGCAAAATAAGTTTTTACCCTTCACTTAGCTTCCGTATACAAAACAGAATTTTCAGGATATTTTATTACATGTGGGCCACACGTATAAACTTAGAGAAGATAAATTTATAAAGTACTTGCTGATTACTGCTTTTTAGCAAAAGCATATAAAACGAAACTTTTAAAACTTCCAAGTTACGCTGGAATATGTCCAAAGCTTTTTGTCATCCTTGTGTAAAAACTCTCTTTTTATATACATATAAAATAAAACCTTTGCAGTCTTCGCTTATATCTAAGCTTACAGCAGTTATTTCACTCTGATTTATATGTGTAAATTTCTGTTAAAAAACTTGGATTCATATCCGTCACTCTGAATTTACTATTGAAATGAACATTTTTGTACATATTAAACAGGAATAATGGAGGAATGTAACCCCTATGTGACATTTTCATGATTTTAACCGCTATGCGGGAATTTTTTGTGACAAAGCATTATCTCATACATTTCGTTAATTTTAAAAATGCTTAAGCTATAAAACTTTATTTGTGAATGGAAGCTGTTTGCCTTTACGCAACGGAAAGGTGTTAATTAAGACGGCAAGCCGCATCTTATATTGTATGTATTTTAAACCGTTGACATATGTCGATATGTCATCCTATTTTCTTAATGCTGCTTCTTAATCCAGTACCTAAATGCATTTTAGGAACATTTCCATGTATATAAATATAAAACATGAAGAGGCCGCAACATGCAGTGCAGTTCTGTATTACGGGTGGTCGATAGTATAGTTTTTCTAAAGTGAAAACACGGCTACCGCTTAATTTTAAAGGCGTTTATTACAGCGTTCCTTTGGTGCGCTCAGTGGTGATTGGAAACACCTGAGAAGTAATATATAGGCAGCCAGCATAACTGTTCGTTACTACACTTGTTTAAGCTCCTGTAACCTCGATAGCGGGACAGCAATTAACAGGAGCATATTAATTATGTTTTAAAAATAGTCAGTGTGATAAATGTTTATAGTCTAAAATCCTGTCATTCTTATCGCAGACCCATGTACTCCTGCCATTGATTTCGTTATGTTGAAAAATATATCAGTGTTACCAATGTTTGTAACTGAAAGTTTATTTGTCATTAAATTAATCGTCCAGAAAGTAAAAAAACTTATACTGCCGGTTATTTAACGAAACCCGGTTTCGGCAGGATCTATCAAAGTTGCTACATAATGAATGAAATAATATAGGAGTTTTATTTATTGATTTTCATGCACATGTACAATAAATTGATAATGAGCACGCCCATAAAAATTTTATGGGCACGCATCTTCATCGAACGTTTGCTAAACTATTTCCACAAAACACGACAAATCTTCAACGTCCGAATCTTCTTCAGAATCACTGTCTTATTCCTCACGATCGTTGTCCCTTTCTTTATCCTATTCATTACCCAAACTAGAGTCTGGAAATAAATAAAAAATTATTTTGAAAGCAGTGGCAACATATTTTTTGGAACAAATCACTTTTTGATTGTACAAAAATTGTTAAAATTACTTATGTCGTTGATTTTACAAATTTCTTCGATTATAACGCCATTGACAGCAGCTTGCAATTGATCGCCCCAAACCAGCGGAATACTAATTTACTTTGGATTTCTTCCAATCCGCAAGTGTGAGGCAACAACACGGTTGGATATTGGAGATGAGCGTTGCACCACACACTAGAGACATAAATAATCAACAAAAAATCTTGAGAGCAATTATTGCTCTCAAGATTTTTTGTCGCAACTCCAACTTGCAGGGCGGTAATGCTGATCCATCGAAGTTCTTAGATTTCATTTTGAACTGTTCATCAATGTCGTTGCACTGGAACACTTTCATGAACAAAGCTAATTGTGCTTCATCCACTTTGCTTAATCGTTTGCCAGCGTACATTTCACAAGCATATTTTTCGAGAGCTGGAATAATATCATCAATTTCGATGTCTGGATAGCTGCATATTTTTGAAAATACATCAATAAATTGTATGGAGGTTTGTAAAATTGTGAAAGGTCGCTTTTGGACTTTTTTGAAATAAGAAGGATTGAAATCACATCCCGTGAATGCTTGAAACCCTTGTAGTGCCCGGCATAAATTTTGTCCTAATATTTCGTACAGTTTTTTCACATTTATACATCTCTCGTGGTTACCAACTCCAACCTTCAACCAAATTTTCACATTCTCATTCAAATATTCCATGTTTCGTATTGCTATAATCAAAATATCTGTGTGTGAACATCTTATGACAACATTTGAATCACGTTCCACTTTACAAGCATGAAAAATTACTTTCGTATCTGAATCCTCATGCGAAGAGCATACCAAATCTTCTACCTCGGTTCTCACAATAGTGTCATTAATTTCTTTTTATTGGAAGCATGATTTATGATAAATATAAGATATTTTATTTTTCATGAAAAGTGCCATTTCAGAATTTTTCGAATGATCCACAATAAAATTTACTAATGCCTCTTTAAAGTTGATATTTTTCATTTCTGAAGCAAAATCTGCAGGCCGTTTTTGTTCTTCTCCATTGATATGACATCTTTCCTTTCTGCTAATTCCACGCAATGTATGCCCATTATCTTTTATAGATGGAATGAAATACTGATCAAATGTAATAATTATAGGGCGCGCTGCGTTTTCCGTGAAAATTTGTAAAAATTTTGGGAAATTTTTGCAAAGGTCAGTGGTATCTTTCTCATAAGGTGTAGCACAAAAAACCCATCATAAATTATGACGTCTACTGGTGGTAGTGTTTCCTGGTCAATATTATTTTAAAGTAATTTCAAGGGAACAGATTTATCAGTCTTGAGCATAGTTCCGTCGATGTGGCACTGTGATAGTGAAACTGGAGTTAGAGAATAGCTAAGAATTTTTGCTAGATCTATTGAGTTTTCTAGAGAAATTCCTAGTAGTCTTCTAAATAATTCGCGTTGCATGTGGATTCAACTATTTTTCCAGACATATTAACTTTTTTTTTATAAATCAACAAAGCTGTAGATTTCATTTCTCTTTATGCCTTTTCAAATCGTTTTTCACATGCAGCACATTCTGTGATAAACTTTTCCTTTTGTTCATTACTATTCTTCTCAACGTTGAGAAGGAATTCTGAAACATTTGCTGTAGCCGCCTGACCATTGAAAATGTAGTACAGACCTTGCTTATCTAATGTGCTTGAGAAAGGATATATATTTTGTTTGATGTTGACAATTAAAGTTTGCAATGGTTTGGTCGACTGACCAATATAACTTTTTCGCAGATCTCATGTAACATCTTGTCGATTCCTCAGTCCAGATTTTTCCATAACATTTGCAATTATTTTTGCTGGTATACTGTGGCTTTTACACTACCGTTATTGTGCCGATATAAAATTTGTCGCATGAATAATACCGGTTAATTTATTGCCAGCGTCAGTATTTATTGTTTGTTTAAGCACCAGATCTATTGGTTGACGGGAGAAAGGCTTGACAGTTCTTTTAATTCCAAAAAAATATTTCTCAAACTGCTCCTTCAATTCGGGGTGAGTCTCATCCACTTTTTGGAGATTGTCACTATATCTAACCAGGTATCTTGAGTAATTTTGTTGATTGGATATGACAATGTAGTACCTCCGGGTGGAGCATTGGGGACGTGGCCGCAAGTATAGCGGCCCTTATTCAAATTATAATGATTGGATATGAAGAAAAGGTTGGTGATTTGTGGAGGTACAATTTACAGACCCATTTACAGAACCACTCGCTAAAAGTTTGGAGTCAACCACGATATTTGTTAATCCGCAGTTGTCAATATATTTACCGATAGTCTTGAAATAAGCCATCATGATAAAATGGAATGGTCCAATGTGTATAAAGAGGTTGTCAAAACGAGGTTATTCTGTACTTTGTATTTGGAGTGCTATTTTCGCGATACCCCAATCATATGTGACTTGCGTATATCGTTCCCAACATTCTTGGGCAGCCTTTTGACATTGCACCATTGTCTCCATAACAACGCTAGTACATTTCGGAGATTCATTAATAGTAGTCAAGTATGAAATTTTTTGTTGTTCGGATGTATCATCGTATAGCATACTATTATAACCGACCCACATCGGCATGTTTTTGATTTCATGTTTATGATAAAACATCCATACCGTTTCAAGTTGCTGAGCGATTTTGAGATTCACTGAAACTAGAATTTGCGATGCATGCAATAAAGTTTCTACAATTTTCGGCCTCTTTGTATATGACTCCAAGTCATGCGTAATAGCATCGTACGTACGTCGTTTACTGTTTTTGCTAGTTAAACACTTAACAGACTCAACGATCTCATTCTCGGTTACCATGATACGCCCAGCACTATCAATAATATTTTGATAAATAATTCTAACGGTGTCGTGGAGAGTGTCCTTTCTACTAGCAATATTTACAAATCGGTTTTTTTAAACATAATTAAGATGTTGCTGTTAATTGTTGTCCCGCAGGTGCGCCTGCAGGAGTCCATTTTATGTTGGTGCAGCTGTAATGTGATACGAAAAATATTAAATAAATCTTAAACAAACCTTACACAAATCAGTGATGCTGGCTCCCGGACTATTACCTTAATCGTATATTTTACGATATAAGAGTGATTTACAAATTACTACGTGATTTTTTCATTAATCACGGTATGACATTTCGTCTTGTTTTTAGCAACTGTATTGGTTTTAGACATTGACTATGCAGTTTATTTCTTAATTTGCAACTGTGGTAATTGTAATAATTTATCCATAGTAGAAACGCTTTAATTACAACGGCAAAACCTACTCCGTTGCAATTGATGGAAAAGAAAGATTGCGGAGCGAACTATGTCTAACAGTTATAAACGATTTGATATCCTAACTATATCTGCTTAACGGGTAATGTTCTTCGCAGCAGACATGGTCTTTTTATTGCTTGTCGTTTTTAAATAATGATGGTACGTCGAGTAACGTCTTTGCAACAAAAGCCTAAAAGTCATGACTGCAAAACTGAAAAACAATGGTTCTGCACATTATATTTATACAACTTTTAAATAGAACCATTTGGAGAATTTAAGACTTGGAAAATTACCTTCACATTCTTCTGGTACAATCTTACATTTTTTTAAATTGTGTAAATGGTTTCGGTTTTAAATAGAATAAAAGAAAGTAAGATATAAAAATGAAAAATGTTAAGCTATATTACAATATTTTGGAATTTGTTTATAACAAAATTAAATAAAACATGGTTCTAATTTTTATATCACCATCTTCAGCACATTTCCTAGTTCCAGAACGAACCAGTAAACATTTTTTTGTTGCTTTTCTATACGCCCAAAGTATTTCTCCATATAAATTTAAATCTGTCGGTATTCCCACACCTTCCTAATAGTTTTATAAGGTTAAATTATCTTTAATAAAGTTTTATTTAACAATACAGAATTCTTATATGATAATAGCAAGCCCAGGGTAAAATTAGAATGGAAAACGGCTTTTAGAAAAAGAAAACTCTTGAAAGACTTTTAGCGAACTGGGTTTTGACCCGCGTCCGCATGAGATTGGGTCAGTGGGTTTACTAAAGTTGGAAAATAAAATAATGTATGCCACCTAAATTTTTATAGCGCAACTGATTGAATCAAATTGTATAAAAGGAAAATTTAGAAACCTAAGTCATCACCATCCTATTGTAACGTGCATTTTCGTAGCTTAACCTTTTTACAATACTCAATTCGTAAATACATTTCTGCAACTACTATCTCTATGTTTATATATTTATTAACTCGTTTGCGAATAATCCCTTTATATTATATTACGCGATTATCGACTTTCACTCTCCACGATTCGATAGTGAGGTTAGGTGATCGAGATTGAAACACATCCTTAGGTGAATGCGTCGTATTATAATGAGTGGATATTATTGATTTTCTAGTTATCGATAAGAGGTTGTAATAACAACGAGTTTAGATAAACAGATGAAGAGTTGTAGTTTGTGTTTTGTTCTGATATTACATGAAAAATACTGTTTCCTTGTTGCTTTGCTAATTGTGTTCTTAGTTGAGTTTTCTTGTGAAGTAAAGTTGTTTATTAACTGTAGAACAGTTTAAGTTTGCTCTTCGATCCGACAGATTAATTACGTTAAAAAGAGTGTGTGCGTTTTGCTTTGAAAAGAGTCGGATTGTTTTAGTGATACGCGTAGCTTTACTAATTGTTCTTTTTGTTGCTTTCTGTTAGAAAAAAAGTGATAGAACTTGTTGACTCGACCGCACGTGCTTGTTTTACGGAACATTATTTTAGCGATACGCGTTGCCTTACTAATTGTTTTTAGTTGTTTTTCTTGTGAGATAAATGTTTTACGGAACATTTGACGGACGGTTTTATTTGTTTACGCGTACCTTACTAACTGTCTTTAGTCGTTTTTCTTGTGAGATAAATGTTTTAAGGAACATTTGACGAACTTGTTTTAGTGATACACGTGCTTGACCCGTTATGGTTCTTTTTAGTTGTTTTGTCTTTTGATATTTAAACTGTGTGTGCGATCTAGTTTCGCGGTCCTTTCCTGCTCAGAGTAGCGCATACTTTGAATTATTTAAATACAGTGATACTGTAGTTTCTGAATTTTCTAACAACAAAGAATCTAAAATAGATCCTTACTTGCGCAAATTTCGTTATTTGCGAAATATAACAGATTGCCGGCTTACAAAGGTATTGGTTGAAGTTTCCCACTGATTTTTGGGATGTTTATGAAAATAATATACATTTGGTCCCAGCTGAAATTAAACTAGTGCTACAGAATATTTCGAAATTATTGTCTTAGGAAATAGAATTACCAAGAAATTTATCAAGGCTACATAGTTCCGACGCGTGATAATGTCTGTTGCCAACACCAGTGAAATACGTAGGTGTGATTAGGGTAACGTGTGATAAGTTCCATCAACACCCTCCCAGTAAAGGGTGAAGTGCTTCGCTAGTGCAGGACCTCGTGAATCCCACACTTCAGTTGCAAGGAAGCGTTGCTGAAGGACTTTTGTAAGTTGAACTATTTCCTACTGGTTATTACTTTAAATATCTATTGTTGCTTTACCATATCTTTGTCGTTCTGGTACCTTTTACAATAGACTTGCATGCTATTTTAAAACATAGAGAAAAAAAAAGAAAGAAAGAAAAATCAATACAACTGAATTATTCATACCAATTGTGTTTTACCTATTTATCTTTTGTTAACATTTTGTCTGATTTATGTTTAATTGGTGTGTGAGGAAACGTTTCTGCTACTCCCAAATATTACCTCACTTTGTACTAAACATTTTTCTGTATTGCTTTTACCGGTGTTATATTATATAGATTATCTAAACAGTTTTTTTTTACATTCTACCAAGTACTGAATAACTTAGACTATGCATTGCTGCTATGCTTTTTCTTTATTTCAGGTTTGCAGGACTAATCTTTTTATTGCAGGTTTGCTATTCTAATTTCTTTTATTGCAGGTACTGTTACTAACTCCTTACCGTCGCATACATCATAGGTCAGTCTGCTTTCTACAACCCCTCCCTACTCTCCGATTGAGCCCGGTCATTTCTTTGACTTTCTTTGTGTTACGTAACAGAAATTTGGCGCCCAACGTGGAGGCCCGAAAAAACGTAACAGGAAATTTGGCGCCCAATGTGGGGCTGTAATACCAACGTGGGGCCACGAAAAGAAACGTAACACTATGTTAAATACAAAGTTTGATTACGACAATTATAATACTTAACCTGTTCTTCTTTTTCAATGGACTGACGAGGTCCTAGGACTGTTCGGAAACATAAACACTACCGACAAAGATACCGTTTTTACCTTATAATACTGTATAAACACAAAGTCTTTATTTTCAATTACAATTAATTTTTATTGTATTACTATATAGATCTATAGCAAGTGGAATCCTCCAAACATCTTGTCACCTTGGAGGAATTTAATAATTACTCAATAATAGACTGAAGTCAAAAATAATTCTATATTCTTTTAAAACAGATTACGTACTATCATTATTGCAATTCAGTACAAACAAAATTCTCACGAGCATATGTTCTATATTTTACACATAGAACGTAAAACATTAAGTTCATAATTTAATTACTACTAAATCTTAATACAAATTCCGATTTTTATGCAACAATACTTTTTAAAAATTAATAGTCTGGAGTAGCGCTACGAAAAACTTTTTTTTCATTACTCAACATTCAGTAAAATTATTAGATATTTTAATTTCTGTTTAATCTTCACCTTTCTGGTTTTAGGCTTTATTCAGTGAACATCTTGACATGTAATGTAAACAAGATATACAGTATCATTAAAATTGAAGATTAAACTTGATTTTATAATTAACATGTGACGATCACATATCTGGACAAAATACTTTTTTTGTAAAGCAGGTAAAGTTTAAGAATAATTTATGAACCTAAGGATATCACCAATAATATAAATATTGTTCTATAAATCATAAAGATCACAAAATTTATGAAGAGGGTGATCCTTTTAACAAAGTACATCACAAAACAATTCATGAAATAAATAGTTGATTCCATTCAACTCTATAAGGTAGTTTATAACCTCTAAACAAAAGCTCTACATTTTTTTATTTATAAATTAATGATTCATCGTAAGTATAATCGCAGTATAATCATAAAAAATCAAACGGCCTTACCAAGCGACCCCCAGTCACCTGTTAACCTTAAACCATTTATCTGTCAACCAAACAACTTACTGCATTCCTAGGTGCGGACGAGAAATCCATTTTAGTCAAATGTAACAGCATCAAAATTTATATCATTACTAGCTTCGATAAATTAAAGCTAAGTTGCATGCCCGGATGATGAAATTATAACCAACACGTGAGCTGCTGCTATCTACTAATATTCATAGAGTATCAAACAACCTTTCTCTTTAAACAGAACATCAGGACTGCCTTGCAACTCTTTATCACTTAACTTCTTTTTTTTTCGCCTTCGCCCAGAAAACTTAATTTTTGGCGCCATCTTCACTGTCTAATTGCATCAAGCGACCTTTCACTTAGAAACAAGAAACGAACAGTGATTGTGCGGTCACGATTGGACAACCGAAAAAAAATACCTTAGATACCTTAGATACAAACCGCAGAATACGTTGCAGATTGCAATTTCGAGTGAATATTGTAATTTACCTTGAAAAATTATTGAGTTATTAAATCTACAAGAATACTAAAATCAATAACGAAATAAAACGTTGTTGAGTAAATACTGAAATACCGAATTTGTAGCGGGAATGTCCACAAATAATATTGCAAGGGTTGTTAAATGTTACAGTTTAGCAAGATTTATTCAGGTGTCGCCACACTATTTTTATTACAGAGGTTATCTAATAGGCGTGTGACTTTTAATCATACCACAACATGTACTGTACACTCTGGTAATGTAAAATGAAGAGCGACAATCGTAGGAAGGTGCACTTTGAACTAGAGTATTAAAGTATTTGATGCATGTTTCAACGCTTATTCTCTTGAAAAACATACGTACAACTGAAATGATTCTTCAACTCCACGTGGACCACATTTTACAGGGCAACTAGGTATTTAGTATATATATATATATATATATATATATATATATATATATATATATATAAATAAGCCAGTATTAAAAATTAAGTTTATACTACAAGGTGATACATATACATTATTTAATTACACTATAATATATGTTACTAAGGTTTTCTGCCTTTTTTTTTTCATTTACAACTTTTGAGTTGTTTGCAATAAAAATGATTTCTAGCATTTTTATTTTTTCTATTTTTAATATTTTGGTTTGATTGAATTCAAATTTGTTCTGTTTCTTTTCATGTTTAGTTAACGCAGTTTTGTTGGTTTTATCAAATTTATATCCATTAAGCCTTTTATCTAAATGTTGAGTGCTTTGTCCAATGTATACGTCTTGCATTTGTTTTCACATGGAATTTCATATATAAGATGTGTCATTTTATTTTTAGATGTCTTATTTTTAGGTTTGCTATAATAGTTTTTTTGTTAAATTATAACCTTTGTGTGCTATTTTTTAATTATATTTACTTAATACTTTTTGTATTTTTTCTAATAAAATTGGAATGAAAAGTATTGCAATGTAGTTTATATTTGTGTTACTGTTTTTGTTTTGTGTACTGTATTTATTGTAAAATTTGTGAAAACGATTTTTAAATACATTGTTCATTAGCTTTCATGGATAATTGTTAATTTCCAATGTAAATTTGGGTTTTTCAATAGCTTTTTTTCTGAAATCTGGATAAAAAAATCGAATAATGTGGCGTTTTCCTGTATACTTAATTTCAAATGGTAATTATTTATTTATGGACACTGTAGGAATATGTTAGTTGTGATCGTGAACCATTGCGGCACAACAATAGAACGCTGTGGATAGTAAATATCGTAGGTTAGGAGTGGGGACCCAAGAATACTAAAGAAAACAATTCATCCTGCTGAAATAAGAAGATTTCCTTTTGCTGATTCCTTTAATTAAGAAATTCTGACTGTCAATTTTTCGGTATTGCAATACCATGGTATAAGACGGACATAACAGGTGCATAATTTAACGTATACGTGTGGGTACACTGCTACAAAACAGAAGAGTGCACCTCAGATACAGCAATCGCTAGAATTGGCTTAGTAAGAAAGGGTGTAAAAGTTTAGAAACAAAGTCCCGTATAAGAATATACGATAAATATTTCAAGGATTTTGAAATAACTATTTACAGAAACTCTAGAATTATGCTTATGAAACAATTCATATGGCACTTAAACTATATGTGTACAATACCACAAGTATATAATGTTTGTATAAAAGGAAAAATAATTGTATGTAAATAAGCTAAGCCACCGAAGGAAATACAAGATAAATTAGACTGCAATCGTTAACATAGATGGTCCGATAGAAACGCCGGATTTTGGAACAGAGTTTGGATTATTACTGACCTAGGAAACCTTGCATTTCACATTGAAACGCGGATTTATAATTTGGATTGATCTAGCTAAGCAATTTACATAACACAAAACACGAGAACAGGTGAGATTTGGCAAGGATCTATAGGATCTTTCAATTTAATCAACTTGGCATTGTCGGTATTTAATGCCATTCAATTTTGATTTTGATAACATAACACATATCTATTGCAAACGTCAAACTATTTGAGTTTGACATTGAGATTGCTATTATCTAGAAAGTAAAGCATTGCTATTTGTTGCGATTACTATTATTTCAAGAGTTTAAAGTATAAAGTTACGTTAAACTTTTAGTTGTTCACAATTTGGTGAATTGGTGGTATATAGATGCTTTAACAATTGGGCATCAAACATCATAAGGTATTCATTTAATATCAGTTGCTATTTAAAAATGGTCGAAGATTTGAAAACCCTTCCACGGAAACTCGGTGTCATAAAGCATACATTATCTTCATTTATAAAATATTTTGATCCCATTCAAAGGGAATTTGACAAAAGTGTTGCTCTTGATGACAAGATTCATGCCGAACTACATTTAAGGATGACTAAGTTAGAAGCAATTTGCCCAGAGTTTGAAGAACACCAAACCCGTCTAGAAGTTTTATGCGATGATGTTGATTTAGACAAGCATTACACAGAGCGTTCTGATGTTGACGAACGTTACATAAAATACTTGTCAGCAGCACAACTCATATTAAATATAAATAAAAGCGCGTTTGTTCGAGCATATGTTAATTCAACTATTGCTAATTCGGGGGACGCAAAATTTAATACTTAATTACCTCCAATTGTGCTTCCTACATTCAATTCTGACATAGCCACTTGGGTAGAATGCCGAGATATGTTTGAATCTTTAATTCACAATAACGATTTTTTAGAGGATTATGCAACGATATCAATATTTGCGCTCTTCATTTGGGGCACAATGCATTAAGAATCATTCAGTCTTGAATTTTCAGCTCAACATTATCAAAATGAGTGGGTGCTATTGTGTAGAAGACTAGACTTTTAGTGGTTTCGCACATTAAGGGGTTCAGTAGCGTGCCTGCTGTGACGAAAGAATCGGCTAACGGTTTAAGGGACCTAGTGGATAGCGTCAATAGGTATCTAAGGGTACTCACTTCTTTAAAATTACCTACCCAACATTGGGATGAGTTATTAATATACATTGTATCGTTAAAGTTAGACAAAGGTAGCTCCAAGGAATTTGAAAAATTCAAGGCATCTAAGGATGAATTGCCATCATTTGAGCAAATAAATACATTTAAAAAAACAGTAGATTTTTTAGCCACTTTTTAAGGTAATGAAATGGAGGTTACCAACGGAAGAGCAGTTAAAGTCACACGAAGCATTTTTTTGTTGACAGGACAGATTGAAAGTTCACAAAAATGCAATTTTTGTAACTCATCGTAACATTTAATACAAAAGTTGAAACTATGTTCAACTGACTACATACAGAGCAAGGGCTTGTAAGTGCGGCGCTTGCAAAATATGCCAAACTAAACACAACTCGTTACTTCATACAGAGCCTAGGAATGAAACAGGTTTTTCCATGGTTGTTTCTTCAAGTTCTAATCATCCTACAGCTTTACAGAAGGTGTCACAAAGTACGTCTGCTTCGTATCAAGAAGTTGACTTCGTCAATTCACGTACAGTTTCGTTGTCAAACCGCTTTGGTCTATGCCTACGATGTAATTAGAAGCCCGGCATAACATCAGAGCTCTACTGGATAGAGAAAGTTAATCTTGTTTTATTACACAAGATTTATGTGAATGGTTGCAATTGAATGCAACCGAAGCAAACGTGTATATTACTGGCATTGCTAGTGCCATACCCTGCCTCGATTCTAGGAAGGTTTCAATACCAAGTAAGTTACGACTTGCAGATCCACACTTTTAAGTTTCCAATTCTACAGATATGCTTATTGGTAAAAATCTATTATGAGAATTTATGGCGGAGGGTAAAATATGTTTAGGCAAACATATTCCAATTCTTCAAAACAGTTTTTGGATATGTGGTTTCGGGGCAAATCCCTAATTCTACGCAAATGGCACAATACTATTTTGTTTCCAACCAAGTACTTCAAGACGATTTGCAAAAGTTTTGACTTTCGGAAGAAACCCCATCAGCCTGCACGACCAGTAATGACGAAATGTTATGCGAAAAACATTTTATTGATAATATGAGTAGAGATGATAATGGAAACTTATTGCTAAGATTCCATTTAAATATCCCATTTCAGACTTGGGTGAATCAAAACAGATTGCCTTAAGTCGATTTATTAATTTGGCACGCAAGCTAAAAGGCAACCCACTATTGAAAGAGCGATACAACTCATTTATGAATGAGTATATTGCTTTATAGCATTTATTGCCACTTTCAAACATTAACAAATGTAAACCAAACCACTTTCCTCCACATGATGGGGTTCTGAGGGAAGACAGTTTAACTACGAATTTAAGGCTAGCATTTGATGGTTCTGCAGTCACAACAATTGGAAACTCTTTAAATGATTTGCAATTTATAAGATCTTCTTTACAAAACAATCTATTTAGCACTTTGCTTCGGTAGAGACAATACAACATTGTTGTCTCTGCAGACATATCTAAAATGTATCGTTCCAACATTCTGATGACAGATCAATGCAACAACTCGTTAGCTGCAGCGATTCCAGTCAACCGATAACCACTTTTCAATGAAACACGGTAACATACAGAACTGCAAGTGTTCCGTATCATGCTATTCGGTGTCTAAGGCAATAAACCATTGAAAATCAAAACATGTTTCCGCATTCATCTCAAATTATTTCACCAGACTTCTCTGTTGATGATTTAATTACAGGATATGACACTGAAGACAAAGTCATAATGCAGTGCAATGAAATTTCTAACATTCTAAACTCGGCCATGTTTCGATTACGCAAATGGTTATCTAAAAGCTCAACTGTTCTTGAATATCTAAGGAATGATACAGATATTTTGAGAGTTTTGGAATTTTCCAATAGCCAATCAGTGAAAAAGTTAGGTGTTTACTGGTCAAGTAAACAAGATACGTTAAATTTTCAAATTAACATTGTTTCAAGTTTGCAATCTGCTACAAATGAGAACTATTGTTGCAAATTGCAAAAAATTTTGACCCACTCAAGTTTTAAGCCCTGTCATTGTACTGATAAAAATCCTTATGCAGTACAGTCTATGAAATTGGAATGGGACTAGGCACTCCCAAATGAACTGCAATTACTTTGGATTCCAATTTGTCAAGACCTATCGTCTATTATGCTATATGTGAGCATCCTGTACTTATCGAAATACATGGATTTTGTGATGCACCTGTGCTGATATTTATATGAAAAGCTTTGACCATGACAACCTAGCATACGTTCATTTACTAAGTCTATATAGTCCAAAGTTGCAACACTTAAAATTCAGACAATTCCGAGACTTGAATTACGTGGAGCTTCACTGCTGGCTCGGTTAACCAATTCCATTTTCAAGGCGCTTGGAAATAAATTCAAATTCTATTACTGATGTGGTTCTACAATAGTTCTTTATTGAAACAATATACAAGTGAGTTTATTACAAACTTTTGTTTTAAATACGGTTTTAGAAATTCAAACCCTAACGGATGTTAAATGTTGGAATTACGTGAATACAAAGGACAATCCTGCGGACATTGTTTGAGCATTTGCTAATACATTGATATATTGTCCACTCTGGTGGGCTAGTCCTTCCTTTTTAAAGGGTATTGGCAACTGGCCAGAGCTTTTAATTTTTTTCAACATCTGTGAAGGTTCCAGAAATACGTAAATAATTCAAAGTCTTGCTAGTTTCAGAATTTGCTCATTCAATTTTCGACAATTTTTCGGATCCAGGCAAACTACTAAGAGTGCATGTATATTGTTTAAGGTTTATATAAAACCCAAAAGTACTTAGCAATGATCGACAAAAGGGTACGTTGACTGTTACTAAACTAAAGGTCAGCAAACATAGTCTTGTCAAATTAGCTCAACTAGAAAGCTTCTATACAGAGTTAACAATTCTAAGATCTAAAAAAGAGATTAAATTGAATTATCGGCTTCCTTCTCTTAATCCATTTATTGACAATCGTGGGCTAATGAAAGTTGGTGGTCGTTTAAAAAATTCAATTTTACCTTTCAATTCAAAACACTCTATATTACTTGACGGTAAACACAAATGAACCAGACAATTTTTTAAATATGAATATCTTAAGCAACTACACGCAGGTGCACAGCTCTCATTAGCTACAATGAGACAACACTACTGGTCAATTGCAGGTATGGCAACAGCAAAATTGATTGCCGGACAATGTCTTACATGTTTCAAATTTAAACCAAAGTTTTATTATCCAGTGATGTTCGATTAACCATCATTTAGGATAACTGTTTCAACTCCATTTACTATTGTAGGAATTGAGTATGCAGGACCTCATATACTCAAAGACAGAAATAGTAGGGGTTGTAAAACATACCAGGCGTATATTTGTCTATTTATATGTTTTGCGAATAAGGCCGTGCACCTTGAGTTAGTCACAGATTTAACTACAGAGAATTGTATTGCAACATTTCCGCGTTTTTGCTCAAGACGTGGTATACCTTCTCGCGTGTGTTTCGATAATGGATCAAATTTTCATCGGATTTAAACGGCGGAAACTAACAGTTTTATATTACTTTTTATAGCATTCAAATAATAATATTTCCAATTGTCTTGCTAATAAAGGAAGATCTTAACATTTTATACCACCTAATTCTCCAACGTTTGGGGCTTATGATAATCAAACATTAAAGGGGTAAAACCTCACTTGCTCCGTGTTATCAAAAACACAATATGTAGATACAAATAAAGAATTCAAAACACTTTTGCTACAAATAGAGGCAACGTTAAATTCTCGTCCATTGTATCTATTGTCATATGATCCCAACGATGTGGAGCCTCTAACACCTTCCCATTTTCTTATTGGAAAACCACTCAACATGTTAGCAGAATTAACATTGGATGATATAAAGTCTGAATCAATTGTCTCGTTATCAATGGCTTCAGCATATGAACCAAGGATTCTGGAATCATTAATCAAAAGATTACTTCCATCAAGTTCAACAACGATATAAATGGCAGAAGCATTTACCTGAACTTCAGATAGGAGATTTAGTTCTTGTTAAACAAGATAAGCTATCTCCGTGTAAATTCCCGCTTGGTCGCATTGTGGAAGCACATCCTAATAGTGATAATGTCATTCGAGTAACTGCACTAGAGCTTCAAAACGGAATATTTAAATGTGCAGTTTCAAAACTATGCCCAATTCCCAGTCAAAAGACGAATTAACCTATTATTGCTCATTTATATCGCCCAATGGGGGACTATGGACAATTATTATAATGTTGAAAGAACTTTTTTATTATACGTAGTTTTTTTTTGCAATCATAGTCTCATTAGATTAAGGGTTATGGTCACCTAACAACATAATAATAATAATGTCAAAATAAGGTTTAGACCAAAAGTTTATATTCATAGTTTTGCTAGTAAATACTGGTATTGGTGACTAAAAACATTTTCCTTGATACGAATATCTTAATTCTATCCACAGCTACACTACTGAAGGAAATTCAAGATAAATTAGACTACAATCGTCAACATAACCGGCATTAAAATTATACTCGGTCATTTGTTATGCCTAATTAAAAGAAGTTGTGGCAGCCAAAAGCAGAAACGACAAAATCAGTCTCCTACAATTTTTTCGATAGAAGTACTTAACGATAGCTATTCATTTTTATTTTGTGCTCAATTTATAAGCAGCAATTTCACGAGCGAAAGAACCCATTTTTTTAGAAAAATCTGGTTTTCTTAAATGTGGTCCGCATTATTAATTTTGTGCATCATATAGCTATTTACACCACTGACATATAGCATATAAGAGTACACTATCAGCGACCATCTACAACATACTCTAGATATTGATTGCCGGCATTTCATTTTGGCAACATATACTCCACCTTTCTTATGTCAAATCGTAGAATGTTATAATCTCAGGTTTTGTTTGTTACCCTGAATCTTTATCAATCATGTCGCCATCGTGCATAGTAGACAAGATTAGAAGATTTTCTTTTCTAGGTACATATTATACAAGTAAGGCATCTTTCGAAAAACGAGTATACTGCTATGTCGGGGTCAATGCGTTAGTTCTGTAAGAATCCCTTTTATATTTTTGAGCATAGTGTCTACGATAGTAGTTCTGTGACTTAAAAAAAAATCCGTTGTTAATGGCACGGACAAATTAATTATCAATTGGTATGTTGCAGTCTGTATTCAGAATTGTCTGTTTGACAACGCTAGCGGCCTAATGATTTTGTTGTTATAGCCCATTGGGTTATCCTCCTGCGCAAATTTTTGAATTGGAGGTGTAAAATGTTCATGCGTCGACAGGTTGATAAATCTTTATACTATATTTTGCAAGTTTGTTACCTTAATACTGTCTACAGGCATCCAACATCTGTTCCACGGTCACATGTTCGATCACCCGATAATTATTTCAACATTATTTAAAAAATTCCTCAAAGTGTGCACTTTTGGAGCCAAACTGTTAAGTTTCTTACGTTGATCCTGTCATCTAAATTATCAAACCTTAGTACCTTTCGCAATATGTAAAATAGTGGAAAAATATTCAGGCGCAGTGACATCATTCGTCCATTATTTGCCAATACGCACATGGCAACTTTTCTTCACCTCAGCTCTAAAAAGCTTTAAAGAGGGTCTTTAAAAGATCTTATTTTTATAAGATTTGTATCAGTACAATATCCTTCATGGGCGTAGTTTCCACGCAACCTTGCTGAGCAAGGATTGATTTTTCTGAAAAAAATAATTCCCATCATTCTGAGGGAGATTTTACATTTTGCGCAACAGCCTTTACACGTAGAAGATGTAAAACAATATTATGTTGTCTGATACGACCAGTAGAAAAGAGTGCGTTTTGGCCATTTCGTCGCTTTGCCTTTTCGCCATTAGTATAGCAATAATCATCAGGCATTTCAGAGTCATCAAATTGCTTTGAATCAGGTTTATGTGGGCTATGTTCACTATCTGAGTCTGATTCTATGTTATCCGGTCTTGTGCTCTTGTTTAACTTTTCAGGCTCTTTTTGTTTCAGATCGTTATTTTTTTTTGCTCAGTTTGGAAAATGTTGAGATCCTCAATCTTCCTACCCCGGCTCATGACACAAATATAAATGAAAGTTGATAGACAGTGAACAAACGGTACTTATATCAGTAATAAGCAGTATACCAATCACTAAAACAATGTCTGAACAATATCACAATTCAATATTAAAATTTACCGTGCTTAATCGTGCTCTGATACAAAATCCCACACTTGTATTAGCATCTTAAACTAACCACGGCTTGTACAAGTCAACTAAAGAAAGTATTTCTAAAGCGAAATTGTTTCTTTGTAGTAAAGGGTCAAGTAAAGGATAAAATGGGCGGGAGAAATTTTAGGCGTCTTAACTGCAAAATGACAAAGAATTTTTGAAGAACGCAAAACAAAGTGCTCTGTAGCTACTAACTTCGGATTAAGTACTAAACAACGATTTAGAAAATACGGTCGTCTTTTGAAAAGAAATGCAGATGCTGAGCGTCCTAGAGATGCAGGAACTGTTTACATTGAACAACAAATTTTCGACAGGATAATGAACGAATAATCCTACGATGAGCACACCTGAATTATTATTAAGAATAAACGTTTCCTGTTAAAGTGCTTTCAGAGTTCTGCATGAACAGCAGTTGCACTCATATCACTATCGATAAATATAGAGATTATAATTGACGATGTAATACTCACACTTAACTCTTGTGAAGAATTACAAGACAAAATGCATAACAACCAAAATATTTGACAGGAGTCTTTTTACAGACGAAAGCACATTTACAAAACAAGGTACGTTCAGTTCGAGATGTGTCCATTTATGGGTTGAGGAAAGTACCAGTACTATCATGGAAAATCATTTTTAACATATTCTTAAAATAAAAATGTGGACAGCAACTTTTGGAAATCGTTTTATAGGATAGCAATTTTTTTTTAATTTAAATGGACACATGTAAAACGATCTTCTAGACAATATATTACACAATATTTTAGAGGATATGGCACTACACATTCGAAGAAACATGTCGGTGTTACAACACACACTAGAATTTGCAGAAGATGGTTGTATGAGTTCTTCCTTAATAAATGGATTAGTTGCAGATGCAGCAATTAACCCTCTTCGACATGTGTTGAGATATAAAATTGAGCACAAATTTATAAACCTAAAAAACAATGCAGTAACATTAAGTGGAATAACGTGTTCAGTAAAAAAATAGTTAGATTGTATATACACAACGTTGCTTCGGGCGAAATATTACTGTTATTGGTGAAATAGGCTTTAAAACAATTTAAATTTTGATTTGCCCTGAAGGGGTGGAGACCCCGTAACAATAGAAGGGTGCGTCAGCTAACTGCAGTGGTGTGGAAGTATCTCCCTATGGATGAATGAGAAAAAAATGTAATGAACAATAAATACAAAAATTGTAACTAACACTTTTAAATTAAAAACTATATATTACATAAACTCTTATAAAAGGTTTCATCTTTGTCAATATATAGGGACGTCAAACAGTCTGTCACGGCAAGCTTTGTGATGTCCTTGCTATGTGGAAAACAGTTAATCCGCGTAAAACTTCCTTGCTTTGGTCTTCCCAAAGTTAGTCCTCATTACGTTTCTCTATCAAAATAGAAGACTCCTTCCAAACATGACTAGATTTGGAGTAGCTGAATATCTTTTACAAATCCTGATTACCCATTTCCTAAATACGTAAAAATAAAAATTTACTTAAACCTAACCCTATTTACATAGAACCAAGTTCAATACACATGCTCATATAAATATACTTTGTCACATTTATCCTTCTAAGGTTAAAGAGTGCTCGGCGCATTGTCAGGGTAGAATAACTCATGGGGATCAACGGATCCCATGAAAATTGAGATATGCCTTGTAGTTGGACAGGGTGAAAGGGCGGTTTTGAAAATAACGGAATTGCGGGCTGTAATTTTGGAGACTTGATTTTTACGTCAGGCGGGAGCATAAGAGTGGTCGTGCAAGAAAACTATCGAAGCAAAGATAGGAGAGGGGGCGTCACTGCATCGAAGAATACTTACAAGATATACTTGTTACGGAACCTTTTGAAATAGAGCGATTTTGTAGTAATTGGCAACTATCTTAACTAAAAACGCTAATGTAAACCATTTTTGTTATTTTTAAACAGTACATACTTAACAAATACGTATTAAACCGTCCTGTATAAAAATCTCCTTTAGTACGTGGAATATACCCTTTATCGCGTATATAAATTTTCGATAATGCTATCGCAAGCCACTTCTAAAAGCTAGAAGCTCGTCTTGGCAATTTCTTGCAAAACGTTCTAACCGCTGCTTTATATTTCCAATAGTAATAGCGTTGCTACAACCTAGCGTTTGCTTCTCCTAAACACTGTATTCTTTTATCCTTCCTTGAAATACAGGCTGATTATTTTCAACGAGGCTATCCGGATTGAAGCAACTTTTGTTTAGTTATTATCACACCAACATCATAAGAAAGAAAGAATGAACAAACCTGTGCATTTGCCTAAAACAAATTATAATCTCTCCTGCGCACCCTTTCTCTGTCGTATTACCGGAACAGCATATGCAACTATAAGCACGCATTAACATCGGATACAATTTTTAAAGAAACGTTTGGAAATTTAAAGGCACACCTAGATTATCGTTAATTTACTTTCTTAAACGAATATTTGGGCATTCGTGTTTGGTTTATAAAAGAAATGGGGATAATACATATTATATATATATATATATATATATATATATATATATTATGCTGTGATAAGGGGTTGCTTAAGGGTGCACGTTATAGTAAAGGTCGTTCAGAAATGAGTAATTAGAATAGGCAGCAGAAAACTGCACTTATTTAAGGAAATAATTAAGAAATATACATAGTTTGTAGATAGTAAGTAGTCAACACCCTGTATATAAAGTAGAAATAGTTTTTGGGCGACGCAGGTAAACATAGGAAGACGCATAGTTGGCGTAGGAATGAGAAATACATGTATTAAGTAGATAGTAAATATTAAATACCCTGCAGAATAAGTTTAGTTAATTTAGGTAAAACAAATAAGGATATTTTTCAGTGGAAGCACGCGTATATTTAGGAATAAATGATAAAGTGTAATTAGACACGCATTAAAAAAAAAGAGTTCCAGACGACAAAATTATACGGATATAGAAATAGAGTTTCAGGTAGTTAATATAAATGCGTACAAAGATCTAACCATTTTGATAAGAGAAATGATTAAAAATTGCGTGAATCGCATGTAAACATGAAAATTTAAAGTCGAGTTGCATCAGTTGTTTATGGAAAAGCAAGTAATCTATCAAAATACAGCATGTTGATAACGAAAGACAGCTGCGGGCAGGTTGTGATTATGGGGCATCGTGGAGCATTACATCAGAAACTGCTCTAAATGAAATTATTTGATTGGTCAGAAACAAGCGACGAGTTCTATACCATACCCACGGATGGAGTGGGAATTTGAGAATATATTAGCAAGCACCTTGATAAGAAAGTCAGTTTTGAACTCAACGAAGGCCGAAATGCGTTGCCATTAAAACAAAGTAATACGTAATAATTATAAAAGTGAAATAAAATGAGTGCGAATATGAAGATTATAATTGCCGTTTAAACGTAAGTACGTTTTTAATGAATTTATTGTAAACTAAGACATAAAAATAATAGGGTTTCGAGGTCTGAGGGAAATAGACTATGATTCTGATGTTAAGGGAAAAATACAGTAATACAATTTAGATGTCCAGGGGAAAAGAAGAATAATACAATTTTGAAGTACAGGGATGAAACAAACTACAATTTTAAGTCTGGGGCAAGAATGATAAAAGTCTAAGTTTGAAGAATTGAAATAAATTGGGGAGTATAATTTAATGGTGGTGGTCCATAACGTAATGGCAATAATTTGAATGGAATCCAGAATTGGGGAAGATCATTTTTATTGGAAGCGTCGATGTGAAAAAGATAAAACCAGGTCAGATTTTTAGTTATAAGACATTTGTTTTTCTATATAAATTTTATTTATTTTTAATATTGAATTTGCTAAATATGATATGCTTGTGAAAAAGTCAACAAAAGAGGTTGCATACGTATAGAATGAGTAATATGATAACAGGTTTAGAATATTCTTCACTTTGTTGGTAAAGATAATAAGTTTTCTTTGGTGACTTTGGGTTTTTGAGTACATACTAGATGGTTGTTAATAAATGAAATTTATAAGGTTAACTAATTTAAAAATGTATTACAAATAATTTCAAAAGCTGTACATAACATATTGGTTTCATTATATAAAATCGAAATTTACTGAATTTGATAATTCCAAATAAATGCTAGCCGAGGTCATAAGATTTAAATAGTACAAAGGCGGAGCCACAAGTTGAATAGGAAATTGATAACCCACAAGGCGGTAACGTATGGAATTTTGCCATTGGTAGATAAAGTTGTTGAAAGATAAAGTCCAGTTGATAGCAATATTAAGAAGACAGCTGGAGGAGGAGATAATTACAATTAATAGTGAATATTAAAATGGTGGTCCAATAATTTAGAGTACGTAAAAAATTAATAAGGCGCACAACGAAGGGGATCAAGAATTCCAGTTCATAGTAATAAAAATAACAGCCCAAAGTAGGGGCAAGAAAATTCCGCGAATAGCATAGCAATAAAGATGTCGCACCAACGTTAGGGCACGAATTAGAGCACGATTTTACCACGGTAAAATAACCTGAGATTAAAAGGCGCGAATTAAATTAAATTAAATTTTAAAATACGACCGTAAGAGTAAAAAAATAAATAAATTAAACTAAACAGGGGATTTGAAAAGTTTCAATTAAAGGAAAAATAGAGAAATTTGTACAGTAATTAAAGTTAGGTAGATTTATTTAGTATTTAAAAGTTTAAAGGAAAATTATAATAATGGACAAGAGAATACGGGAAACACGGGAAGCTTTAAAACAACAAGGAGTGGAAATAGGATCCCAGGAGAGCGTGATAATTCAGGAAACCAGTTCCAGTGAAAAAAGGCGAACTTCACAAGAAACCAAAATAGTTGGATATCTTAATGGCATTAAATGATAAAATGGATAAGAGTGAACAAGCCATAAATACAGTTAAAACAAAAATGGAGGAATACAGCGAGAAATTTGAGAGTGAAATTAAGATTCTTAGTAATGGTCTGCAAGAAACGAACCACACTATCGCTGAGATTAAGGCACAAATGAATGTAAAAATTGGGAAAGAGTTTCTGAGGAAATAGACGGTTTATGGGATCATATTTCTTTAGTTAAAACGAAACGAGAAGAGTACGAAAGCGAGTCCAACAATAAAATTACGAATTTAAATATTAAATTAGGAAAAATTGAAGAAAATTGCGAAACGGAGTTCAGAACAATAAATCAAGAAATAAATAATTTAAAAGGTAATCCAATAAATTTTAATAGAGAATCAAATAGGTTAATTCAAACGAATCTTTCAATTGAACAGTTTACGAAATTTTACGGGGACGGAAAAGTTAATCCTAAGATATTTCTGAAAAATTTTAAAATGTTGATACAGGGATCTACAGATGAATTATTGAAATTAAATTTAATTAGGGCAATATTAAGAGGGAATGCTGAAAGATGGTACAATTTAGTTGAGAGTGAAATAGAAACATTTGAACAGTTTGAAAGCAAATTTTTACGTCAATTCTGGAATGACAATCAACAAAATCGAATTCGAAGTAACTTAATTATGGGAAGATACGATTCGGCGAAAGGGATAACGCGAGAATCATATGCGATTGAGAAATTTACTGTAGCGAAGCAATTGGATCCTCCTTTAGAAGATAAAATTATTATAAGGTATTTAGCAAGTCATTTTAACGCTGAAGTAAAGCGATACATAACGACGCAAAATATAGTGGATAGAGATACGTTTATTGATTATTTGCAGAGATATGATGATTTGGAAAATGATTATGAAATTGAAAATAATGTTAGGGATCGACGTACGAATTTTATAAGGAATACGGAGACTCGGAATAATTATCGAAGGAACAATTATAATTATGATCGCGGAAGAAATTTTAATAGGGGGAACTATGGAAACTTTAATAATGATTTTAGGCAAAACAGGAATACTGGTCAGATACCAAGGCAACGAATGGAGAGAACGAATCATGAGGGAAATAATAGAGTAATAAATAGACAGGAAAATGATGATCGACGGACGCAAGCTAGAAATATTAATAGTATGGAAATAAGAAATACGAATTGCACAGATACAGAGATAATGAGTCAGGCAGGACCTTCAACGCGAAATCAGGATTTTTGAGTACGGACGAACCAAGGAAAATTCTACAGATTAACGGATATGAACACCAGCGCGAGTTTATTAAATATGAAATGGATAATGAATTAGGAAGATTTGAAAGGAACTTATTACCAATAATTAATTTTAAGGTGGAAGACAGAATAGTTAAAGTGTTAATTGATACTGGAGCAGAAGCATCACTTGTTGCGGAAGAGTTTGTTAAACGAGAAAAATTGGGGGATAAAGCGATACCTATAGCGAGGTGTAATTTAGTGGCACCAAATAATAAGAGATTTAGTGTAATAAATGAAATGGTAATTCTGAGATGTGAAATGGGGGATGAAATATGGGAAAATGATTTTATGGTAGTACCTGGACTGAAGATAGATGTTATATTTGGGATGAATATGATAGATAAGTTGGGGTTGAAGATAAATGCGGAATGCAAAGAGATTGAGTGTAATGGGAAATATATTAAATGGTATGAAGAGGGGAATATTGTAATAGAAGACGACTGCGTAAATATTAATCAATTTAGTGAAGAGATAAATAATGGGGGTAATGAAAATGAAGATATTAAGTGTCCAGATGATTTAAGAAATAGGGTGAATAAATTATTGAATAAGCATTCAGAATTAATTGGGTCGGAGTCGAGAATTGCCACGGGTTATGTGCACAAGTTGGAAGTAACAAATACATAGCCGTTTAACACTAAAATATATCCTATTCCAGTAGCATATAGGAATAGAGTGAAGGAAGAAATTGAGGAAATGTTACGTGAAGGTATTATAGAAAACTCCAGTACACATTTTGTGAATCCATTAGTCGTCGTGAAGAAAAATGATGATAGCATTAGGTTATGTTTGGATGCAAGAAAGATAAATAAGCGAACGAAGCCGCAATACAATTGTCCACCAACGATGGAGAGCATATTAGCAAGAATAGGTAATAAGAAAATCTATAGCAAATTAGACTTAAAGAATTCATTTTGGTTGATTCCATTAGCGCGAGAATCAAGGAAATATACGGGTTTTTCTGTAGAAGGAAGAATATATCAATTTAGGGTGGTCCCGTTGGGTTTGTCCTCGAGTACGGCTGCATTGGTGAAGGCGATGTAGAATATTTTGGGACCGTATGAGGAATTTTGTATCCACTACGTGGATGACGTGTTGATATTTAGTGATAGTGTGGAACAACACCTTGTTCATTTAGAAAGAATATTATTAGAATTAAATATAGCAGGTTTAAGGTTAAATTTAAAGAAGTGCGAATTCTTTCAAGATAAAGTTAAATTTCTGGGATATCAAATCAGCACGGAGGGCATATTTATAGATAAAAATATGATTGAGAAATATAGATTAAAAGGACCCAGATTTAAGAATAGCAAGGGGAGGTTAGAAATAAATAAGCTTAATTGACCCATGCAAAGACAGATGAATAGATAAAAGGAAATGTAAAATAAAGTATAAATAGGTATACATAGAAAAATAGAATAGGATTTGAATATAAGAATAGGTATAGGTATGAATAGTATAGTATAATAGGACATAGGTATGAGATAAATAAAATGTAAATATGAGTTTAATAAAGAAAAAGTTGGATTTTAAAATGGAAATAAAAATATAATAATTTCATACCAATGTGAGTTTAAGTTCACGTTAGGCGCCAAAAAGGACATTGATATAAAATTCTATATTTTAATTTGGGGGAATTATGCTGTGATAAGGGGTTGCTTAAGGGTGCACGTTATAGTAAAGGTCGTTCAAGAATGAGTAATTAGAATAGGCAGCAGAAAACTGCACTTATTTAAGGAAATAATTTAGAAATAGACATAGTTTGTAGATAGTAAGTAGTCAACACCCTGTATATAAAGTAGAAATAGTTTTTGGGCGACGCAGGTAAACATAGGAAGACGCATAGTTGGCGTAGGAATGAGAAATACATGTATTAAGTAGATAGTAAATATTAAATACCCTGCAGAATAAGTTTAGTTAACTTAGGTAAAACAAATAAGGATATTTTTCAGTGGAAGCACGCGTATATTTAGGAATAAATGATAAAGTGTAATTAGACACGCATTAAAAAAAAGAGTTCCAGACGACTAAATTAATATGGATATAGAAATAGAGTTTCAGGTAGTTAATATAAATGCGTACAAAGATCTAACCATTTTGATAAGAGAAATGATTAAAAATTGCGTGAATCGCATGTAAACATGAAAATTTAAAGTCGAGTTGCATCAGTTGTTTATGGAAAAGCAAGTAATCTATCAAAATACAGCATGTTAATAACGAAAGACAGCTGCGGGCAGGTTGTGATTATGGGGAATCGTGGAGCATTACATCAGAAACTGCTCTAAATGAAATTATTTGATTGGTCAGAAACAAGCGACGAGTTCTAGACCATACCCACGGATGGAGTGGGAATTCGAGAATATATTAGCAAGCACCTTGATAAGAAAGTCAGTTTTGAACTCAACGAAGGCCGAAATGCGTTGCCATTAAAACAAAGTAATACGTAATAATTATAAAAGTGAAATAAAATGAGTGCGAATATGAAGATTATAATTGCCGTTTAAACGTAAGTACGTTTTAATGAATTTATTGTAAACTAAGACATAAAAATAATAGGGTTTTGAGGTCTGAGGAAATAGACTATGATTCTGATGTTAAGGAAAAATACAGTAATACAATTTAGATGTCCAGGGAAAAGAAGAATAATACAATTTTGAAGTACAGGGATGAAACAAACTACAATTTTAAGTCTGGGGCAAGAATGATAAAAGTCTAAGTTTGAAGAATTGAAATAAATTGGGAGTATAATTTAATGGTGGTGGTCCATAACGTAATGGCAATAATTTGAATGGAATCCAGAATTGGGAAGATCATTTTATTGGAAGCGTCGATGTGAAAAGATAAAACCAGGTCAGATTTTTAGTTATAAGACATTTGTTTTTCTATATAAATTTTTATTTTATTTTTAATATTGAATTTGCTAAATATGATATGCTTGTGAAAAGTCAACAAAAGAGGTTGCATACGTATAGAATGAGTAATATGATAACAGGTTTAGAATATTCTACACTTTGTTGGTAAAGATAATAAGTTTTCTTTGGTGACTTTGGGTTTTTGAGTACATACTAGATGGTTGTTAATAAATGAAATTTATAAGGTTAACTAATTTAAAAATGTATTACAAATAATTTCAAAAGCTGTACATAACATATTGGTTTCATTATATAAAATCGAAATTTACTGAATTTGATAATTCCAAATAAATGCTAGCCGAGGTCATAAGATTTAAATAGTACAAAGGCGGAGCCACAAGTTGAATAGGAAATTGATAACCCACAAGGCGGTAACGTATGGAATTTTGCCATTGGTAGATAAAGTTGTTGAAAGATAAAGTCCAGTTGATAGCAATATTAAGAAGACAGCTGGAGGAGGAGATAATTACAATTAATAGTGAATATTAAAATGGTGGTCCAATAATTTAGAGTACGTAGAAAATTAATAAGGCGCACAACGAAGGGGATCAAGAATTCCAGTTCATAGTAATAAAAATAACAGCCCAAAGTAGGGGCAAGAAAATTCCGCGAACAGCATAGCAATATATATATAATAAAAATTAAAAATCTTATATATATAAAATAAGATGTATCTGTAAACAAACTCTTATGAAATTAATAAAAGCATATTGACGAATACAAATCGGGTTAGTGGTTATATAGCCATTAACAAAAGCTAATGTTTTGTTCTACACAATTTCTTTATATATATATATATATATATATATATATATATATATTGCTGTGTTTCCCTTTATTAGAATCGAGCCTCACGAATTGGGCGTCAAGAATGCTGTGAATCCTACAAAAAGCTATTCATTCACTCAACTGTTCCGTTGACTTTCTTCTGTTCATCGCCTCGGCTGCTCCCCTAGATAAACCTTCATCCTCATTCATAAAAAAAAACAAACACATTCCTACCACAAACATCAACGTTAACTCTATTTACATCAATATTCACAATACATTAAAATTTCAAAATTAAAATTCAGCATAAATTTCAGTATCAGAAAATTTCATGATTTAAATTTGTTATCATTTTAATGTGCATCCAAAATTAAAGTCCTTGTAGGATGCCTCCTAATTAATATAACAATATATGCAGACCTGAGTCTGAGTACAAAGGGAGCATCTACCACCCCTTTACGTTAGTTAACCAGGTTCGTCTAATTGAGCTCAAAGACATACCCAAATTTCCATCAAGAACATAAATACTAAATACTCCTTTCGACTTAAACAAGAAAATTTCACCTTAAAATTAAAATTTTGTTGTTAGTACAACTTCATTACTGTCCATTTTAAGTAAATAAATAATAAAGTTATTCAACACACACGAAAGCATCAAAGTTCAAACAAAATAGTATAATTTACCTGAAGGTTACTGCACTCGTAGCTTCAATGTACATCGTCCCTTTTGTTAATCACACCATTCCAACTGGGTTGTATTTACGGCTTCTGATTCTCAACGCTTTTAAAATTTCTCCACCACCATTCATCTAAAGTTGTTTCAGGGCTTTTCCGGAACTCATCTGTGTATATCTGACCCTTGTTTTGTGGATCCAGACACGTTTATGAACCATTTAATTATTAACACCCCCGAAAAATAGCAAAGAAATTCATGCTTCTTTCACCAATATACGCCAAAACTGCCTACTTTTGCGTATTCATTTGTCGTTGCAAATTTTGACTAATTAGTACAGTGATACTAACTTTATTACCTTGTATCTTCTTGTCTAAGTGCACTAAAGTACACTCATTGTAGCACGTAAAGAACAAACTGTTTTAAATCACCAAAATATACGAGCAAACTGTTTAAATTATTCTATCAAACTCGGAAAACTAAAAAGCACTGTTTAACGCATTGAATCAATTCGAAAATCTAAGAGAGCTTGTTCATATTAACCTGGGTATATATAGCGGTTAGCCCGTCTGTCGGTCTTGTCCCCAAAACGGACAATTCTTCAGAATTTCGCATGCTAGGTTCCCATTTCGCAGCCCGGCATGCGATTTTTACGAAATTTGCACTAGCACCAGTTAAATCTCAGAAATTTCGACACGGCTGGAAATAACTAATTAATTTTTATACAGAAATGTTATTTCTACCTCTCAAGTTTGCCTCTTATTTTCAACCAATCGCAACCCAGTGACGTTGCTCCACTCACGCCTTTTACTATATGTGTCTCGGTCTTGCGCATATTATCTGTCTCTATCTACCCTGTTCTTATTGGTGCAAATTGATATTCTTTATTATCGATTATTTCAGTCCATGTGGACTGTGAAATAACCCTCCTTTAGCATTTCTCGTAACTATTAAGCTACGGTTTCTCCAAGATTCTCTGTAACCATTAATTATCTGCAAAATTTACGCAGAATGAGCCTTTTAAAAATACGCAGGTGTTCAAACATAATACTTCTAAATAACACTTCTACGATTTGCATTTTATTGGGTTTTTACAAGTTTTTATAGATATTATATGTTACTAATGGTTCAATTAACTCCAATTAAAATAATACCCTTAATTTTAGTGACTCCTAATCAAATATTAATTATTATCTGTACATTTTGTTTAATACCGGTTACTTAAAATTGAGTTAATTAATATAAATTTTGCACGTAATTTTCTATTTGTTTCTTTACTAGGAATAATTAAATTACACGCAGAGCTTTTAATACTGCTTCCTTTTTTTATAGCAAGCGTCTTGTACATAATTTAACTCCTTATTTTTAATGAAACGAATGAATTTTTATGCTTCACGGTTTTTTAATAACGCGTACCTTTTCCCAAAGCTTCTACACGGTGATTAAAATTATTTGATGTGATTATTTAATTTTCTACCCTGGTCTAAATATGAGTATTTTCCCCCTATTTGAATACAAATAATCCCACTTATTTGAATTCAAATATAAAATATTTAAACCGCAAACAAAATTTACAAAAAAAAATGCCTATCTCTCTCTACCCTTATCTATCTAACTTACCTACCTTATTTCCAATTCAAAATATTTACACCTGTCCTATATCCCTATCCTATTCCTAACTTTTAACTAATCTTCACTATACTTTACTTCCCCCTAACTAATTCTATATACCTATCCTATCCTTATTGTATTCCTAACTCACCACTAATCTTATACGAAATATCTATACTTAACCTATCTTATTTTCTTCCTACATTTAATCTTTATTCTCATCCTATATACCTAGCTTTATTTTCTATAACTATACTAAAATTCACCTATCTCTATTCTTTGTTCATCAAGTTATTTAAATCTAACTCTCTTCTTGACCCTCCAAGTCTTTCTTCTCACCATCCTAATACTCTTCATTCTTATTTCTCCTCCTTCTATATCTATACTTATCCTCCCTATTATCTCACATACAATAAACTTATCATCCCTATTATCCTGACTCTTAACTATTGCTTCTTCTTCAGTCCCTACACTTGTCTGTTTCTCATTTATTATTATTTTCTTTTCTGCCGACAAACCAAACGATACTACTTTACAATTCTCGATTTTTCTCTCTACGGAAAATCTTATGTACCTTCTAGAATTCTTGTGTACTGGAATCAGCCCGAATGAATTCCTTAAATCTACTTTATTAAAAACAAATTTGCCACTTAGCCTTGTCAAAAATGTGTCCATGGATGGTGGACAATGGAATTGCGGTTTGGTCCGTTGATTAATTTTTCGTGCATCTTTAATTAATTCTGCCTTCACCTGCTCCCAATATGCTGCTGTTGCTTCTACCCCCACTAAACCTGCATGTTTTTGTACTAAAGCTTGAACCTCTACTCTCCTATCCTCTGGACATCTTATTGTGTTGATCTGTTTTACTCCATCATCCTCTACCTCTACTACATTAATACTCAACCCTGTGTCATCCTCTGTGACTTCATAACTGCCCTTCCATGGCACTACCCTATCATTAATCCTTATTACCTTCCGTTCCATATCTATCAAAACCCCTAACTTCATCATACAGTCAACACCTAAAATGCTCTGAAACTTCAGTCCAGGTACAATTACAAACTCCTGTTCACAGCTTAAACCTCCTATATCTATCCTAAGCACCACAACACTATTTACTACAGCAAACTTCTTTTTATTTGGAGCTACTAAATGGCTACGCTTTATAGGCATAATTCTATCACAAACCTTATCCCTAATTTTGCTGACGAATTCCTCCGATATTAAACTCGCCTCTGCCCCTGTATCAAGTAATACTTCTACATTATTCTCAAAAATCTCTATATTAATAATTGGCAAACATAATTTTTCCTCAGTTTCTGGCTCTACTTCCTCCTCAAGTTTGAAAAATTCACGTGGATGTTCATATACATTTACACTGAAATCTAGTGGTCTGTCGCGTTCTAAAAATCCTGTCCAGGTCTGTTTTCCCTACTTGGTCCAGGTCTAGCCGTCACCTCAGCGTATGTCCTAGGCGTTTCCACTCGTTCCGTGTCTGTATTAGCTGTCCCCCTCATGTCCGGTGAACTATTCCTTCTGGTAGGGTCCGGTCTCGGTGCAGGTCCCCTTCCTAAACTATTACTTCTAACGTATGGTCGTCGCTGTTCCCAATTCTGTCGCTGGTATCCGTAACTATTCCCCCTTCTAGCATAGTTGTCCCGTCTATTGTCAAACCTAACTGTGTTGATCTGTCTTTCCCTATTATCCCGAGGTCGTCCACTACTTACGTCGTCGTACCTCTGCAGGTATTCTAAAACATTTCTCTGTCCACTATGTTCTGTAGTGCTACGTGTTGTCTTACTTCTACCTCGAAGTGTCGTGATAAATACTTGATAATTTGTCGGCCCGTCAGTGGTGGGTTCAGTTGCTTTGCTATGCTATACTTGCGTATAGCATATTGCTCCCTACTTCCTGAAAATTCTCCTTAAATTTCCTGTGATTAAGTCGTCTCGTACCTGGTCTTGTCTGTGGTCACTCCAGTAGTGCTTTAAAAACCTGTCTTCAAAGTCCGTGTAGGTGTCTATGTCCTGTCCTACTAAATTGTACCATGCTTCCGCGTTGTCTTTCAATAAAGCCTTTATCGTATTCAGTTTAGTCTGTTCGTCAAATAAATTTCCCACTAGATTTCTTACACTATTAATAAAAATTTGTGGATTTACCCTGTTATCGCCATAAAACTTCATGTGTTGGTGCAATAATACTCCACCTGTATAAAATCTGGGACCATCCCCCGTTAAATTTGATATGTTGTATTTGATACTACTAACTTCGCGTTCTACCCTGCCTAACTGATCCCTACATGAGTCCGTCACTTCAGTCATTTTTATATTAATCTCTTCTTCACAAAAAAATGCGTACTTCGGACCTTAAATGTCCCATTTCCTGTCGAAGACCTGTAATATCACGCTCATTTTTTTCAACCCTATTTTCTACTTCCCCCAGTTTCACGGTAAGGCTATCTTTAAATTCTGTAAATTCTTTAGTATTTTGTTCAATTTTCCCGCTTATCTGCTCTAATTTTCGGTTGGACTCCTCCCTAGCTCTATTAGATTCATCCCTAGCTCTATTAGCTTCCTCGTTCATCCTCTCTAGCATTCTCATTATCATCTCGTTTCCTTGATCCCCTGATTCCGTCCTCGACTGATCTCTACTGCCTCCAGCTTCTTCCATTTTCAAATTTTTCCCACACAATGCACTATCGTCACTTCCAATTTCCACTCCTTGACTCCTTAACCACTCTTTTCTCTGCATACGTTCAAATCACTCACACACACTCTAAATACTCTTAAATTTATACACAAACAGAAACTCTCTCTCTCAGATCGCCAGTTTCCTGGAATAAAATCACAAAAATTTTATTTGGAACTCGAGCCTCACTTTTGGGTCGCCATGTATGCTGTGAAACCTTTTTAATTAGAATCGAGCCTCACGAATTGGGCGTCATGTATGCTGTGTTTCCCTGTATGGATTCGAGCCTCACGAATTGGGCGCCATGTATGCTGTGTTTTCCTGTATTAGAATCGAGCCTCACGAATTGGGCGTCAAGAATGCTGTGAATCCTACAAAAAGCTATTCATTAACTCAACTGTTCCGTTGACTTTCTTCTGTTCATCGCCTCGGCTGCTCCCCTAGATAAACCTTCATCCTCATTCATAAAAAAAAACAAACACATTCCTACCACAAACATCAACGTTAACTCTATTTACATCAATATTCACAATACATTAAAATTTCAAAATTAAAATTCAGCATAAATTTCAGTATCAGAAAATTTCAAGATTTAAATTTGTTATCATTTTAATGTGCATCCAAAATTAAAGTCCTTGTAGGATGCCTCCTAATTAATATAACAATATATGCAGACCTGAGTCTGAGTACAAAGGAGCATCTACCACCCTTTACGTTAATTAACCAGGTTCGTCTAATTGAGCTCAAAGACATACCCAAATTTCCATCAAGAACATAAATACTAAATACTCCTTTCGACTTAAACAAGAAAATTTCACCTTAAAATTAAAATTTTGTTGTTAGTACAACTTTATTACTGTCTATTTTAAGTAAATAAATTATAAAGTTATTCAACACACACGAAAGCATCAAAGTTCAAACAAAATAGTATAATTTACCTAAAGGTTACTGCACTCGTAGCTTCAATGTACATCGTCCCTTTTGTTAATCACACCATTCCAACTGGGTTATATTTACGGCTTCTGATTCTCAACGCTTTTAAAATTTCTCCACCACCATTCATCTAAAGTTGTTTCAGGGCTTTTCCGGAACTCATCTGTGTATATCTGACCCTTGTTTTGTGGATCCAGACACGTTTATGAACCATTTAATTATTAACACCCCCGAAAAATAGCAAAGAAATTCATGCTTCTTTCACCAATATACGCCAAAACTGCCTACTTTTGTGTATTCATTTGTCGTTGCAAATTTTGACTAATTAGTACAGTGATACTAACTTTATTACCTTGTATCTTCTTGTCTAAGTGCACTAAAGTACACTCATTGTAGCACGTAAAGAACAAACTGTTTTAAATCACCAAAATATACGAGCAAACTGTTTAAATTATTCTATCAAACTCTGAAAACTAAAAAGCACTGTTTAACGCATTGAATCAATTCGAAAATCTAAGAGAGCTTGTTCATATTAACCTGGGTATATATAGCGGTTAGCCAGTCTGTCGGTCTTGTCCCCAAAACGGACAATTCTTCAGAATTTCGCATGCTAGGTTCCCATTCCGCAGCCCGGCATGCGATTTTTACGAAATTTGCACTAGCACCAGTTAAATCTCAGAAATTTCGACACGGCTGGAAATAACTAATTAATTTTTATACAGAAATGTTATTTCTACCTCTCAAGTTTGCCTCTTATTTTCAACCAATCGCAACCCAGTGACGTTGCTCCACTCACGCCTTTTACTATATGTGTCTCGGTCTTGCGCATATTATCTGTCTCTATCTACCCTGTTCTTATTGGTGCAAATTGATATTCTTTATTATCGATTATTTCAGTCCATGTGGACTGTGAAATAACCCACCTTTAGCATTTCTCGTAACTATTAAGCTACGGTTTCTCCAAGATTCTCTGTAACCATTAATTATCTGCAAAATTTACGCAGAATGAGCCTTTTAAAAATACGCAGGTGTTCAAACATAATACTTCTAAATGACACTTCTACGATTTGCATTTTATTGGGTTTTTACAAGTTTTTATAGATATTATATGTTACTAATGGTTCAATTAACTCCAATTAAAATAATACCCTTAATTTTAGTGACTCCTAATCAAATATTAATTATTATCTGTACATTTTGTTTAATACCGGTTACTTAAAATTGAGTTAATTAATATAAATTTTGCACGTAATTTTCTATTTGTTTCTTTACTAGGAATAATTAAATTACACGCAGAGCTTTTTAATACTGCTTCCTTTTTTTTGTATAGCAAGCGTCTTGTACATAATTTAACTCCCTTATTTTTAATGAAACGAATGAATTTTTATGCTTCACGGTTTTTTAATAACACGTACCTTTTCCCAAAGCTTCTACACGGTGATTAAAATTATTTGATGTGATTATTTAATTTTCTACCCTGGTCTAAATATGAGTATTTTATATATATATATATATATATATATATATATATATATTACTGTAATATTTCTTTTATCGAGCCCCTACGATTATTAATTTAATTTTTATTGCTATGAAATTCGCCTTTTGATATGAAATATTATTTTAGGATTTTATCCCGACTAGCTTACTGAATAAATCTTATTGATTTCCCCTAAAGCCATTCTAGAACACACAATATAATAATTGACAATATGTACAATACCCAAAATTTTCTTTTTTTTACAAAATATCTACATTTACCAGATTTATGCTTTTCTGAAAGTCAACCAAAGTACCTTTTAATTACATTCATGGGCCTTCGAACGTTTTCTAGATCGTAATTTCATATTTTTATGTGACCTTTTTGATGACTCTTACAAATATACTATGTATAGCAAACATTAAGTTGGAAACAGTCTTTGAATAATAAAGTGCAATAAAAAGTGCTAACCTGGAATCATATAATTGAACCGCGTTGTGTTTATTCGTTTGCCAAAGAATGTCGGTTTTCTGAACAAATGTGTTCTTCTCTAGTCACGTAACGATTTTCTAATAATGAATTATTTACGATGCGTTTACGTTGATATTTTCGACGCAATTGTTAAATATTTAGAATGCCAATTTATCTATGTTTCCCGGTAACTTAATTTTGATGCAATTTCTTGCGTTTTAAAATCTTATCTTTATTTCTAAACTATACTTAAACATATTTATGTTTTCATGCATTTAATTACATATCTTATATATATATATATATATATATATATATATATATATATGTCCTCTTAATTGACATTATGTAGAATAGTCCATTTACTCTTATAATTTCTGGAATTATTTGATTTTCTTAAAGTTAATGTTGTGTATGTTTATCCTACGACCCTTATGACTTAATCTACCCTTAAACTACCCTATTATCATAGCTATATATATATATATATATATATATATATATATATATATATATATATATATATATATATATATATATCAAGTAGAGTATTGCCCGAAATAAACAGTACTGAAATTGTAATTGTTTTGTATATTTAAAAAATACATATTATTGACACTTTATTATATGTTCTAAATGTGCACCTCCTCGTTCGAGACAGACTTCATAACGATGTTCTAAGTTTCTGGTCATGTTATTGAATAAGGGTTGTCTCAGGGCTGCGAAGAAGACTCTAACGGCATCCTTTAATTCATCGATGGTTTGTGGTGTCCGTTTCAAAACGGCATTTTTAGCCATGCCCCAAATGTATGCGTCTGGAGGTGTGAGGTCTGGAGAATGTGAAGGATAAGGGAAGTCAGTAAATCGTGATATGAATTTGCTTGGAAAATGTTCTTGAAGAAATTGACGAATTGCGGCAGCAGTATGGCAAGTTGCCCCGTCCTGCTGAAAAAATTGGTTTCGAAATGCCAAGTTACGTGCACGACAGAATTGACGTAGATCAGGGATAAATCGTGTTAAAATTTGTCTGTACCTCTGTTGATTAAGTGTGACTTGCCTACCATTCTCTGCGATAAAGTACGGACCAATCATTCCGTGTCCGGAAACAGCACACCAGACACTCACTTTTTCACTATGTAAAGGAACCTCTTGAACCTCATCGGGTCTGGCAAAGCCCAGAAATCGATTTGTGCGACGATTCACATAGCCTGACAAGTGAAAATGTGCTTCGTCTGAAAACCAAACATTTTCAAAAATTCAGGATTTTCATACTGTAACGCGAGAATTCTGGCGCAATATTCCACTCTACTGCGATAATCCCGAGGATGTAGTTGTTGATGTACCTGAATCACATACGAAAATGTACCCAGCTCCTTCAGGATTCTTTGAAAGGAAGTTCTTTTTAAATCAAGTTGTAACGCTGTCCTTGCCTGGCTGACTTTCGGATTTTCTAGGATTTGCTCAAAAACACGTTCATGGTTATTGTTGTTGTTAACTGTCCTGGGACGCCCCGAGTTTCCTTTTCGTTGGCACAATACACTACCTGTATTTCTAAACTTTTCAATAACCTTCAAAATTACAGCATTACTTGGAGAACGTTTATTAAACCTTTGTGTGAATTGATCAGACACGTATAGCAAACTTGCACCATTACGTCGGCTGATTCCGTATGAACGTATGTACCTTGTTTATAGATAGCTTGGTAAACTTCTCTAAAAATAACTTATGTGCAATCTCGCCAGGTTTTTTGAACTAAATCCTAAAGAAAATCTTAAAAAAAATTAAATCTAACTCATCAACAAAAATATTCAAAGCTTCACACTCTTTACTTTCCTATGTAGTTATTACGTTAACGAATCCCAAGCTTTTAATAATGTTGTTCATCAAACAAGAAAATAGTTCAATACCAACTTTACACTATGATCCTCTCCTTTCCAAAATACGTAACGCCTACAATTTCTCTATATTTTACTACTAATAAAACTTATCCTTCAATTAGTGTCCTATGTTGAAAGAATTCAAAACATATTTAGGTCCGCGTTCACATATAAATTACACCTAATCATAAATAAGCCTATACTGTTACTTACAGTTGTAGTTATCTCGCAGGTAATGTCAACGTAGTAGTTCATTCTCTAAAGCAACTCCTACAACCTATCTCAAAAATTCCCAAATTAATGGCGTGATGAACAAGTTCAGTTACACTCCCTAGAAAGGGCCATTACGTAACTAATTCTGTACGCAGGCTTTTTGAAATTTACCCTTCAAAAACCCCAAACGTAAAATCGAAAATTTTTTGTATGTTGCGCAATTTCTCCTGATTAGCTGTGTTTCGTTCCACTTTTTAAAATGACCTGCCTCATTATATTTTTCAAATTCTACACTAACACTTCTTTCAACCTGCCAACTCAGTTTTATAAATTCTAATCCTCCTTGATTAAACACTCTGGTATCTGCTACTAAGATCCCGCCAGCTTCATTGTATATCTACATTTTCCATGTTTTCAAGTGACCGATTTCCATTAGACTGTCTATAATAACACTTTTATTGTATTCAAGAAAACTCTAATTTTCACTATAAATCATATTTTTTACGGTCAGCGTCTATATTACTACATTGTATAGAATGGGTTTCATCATTCACACGCTCTCAATCTATTATGAGACGATGACCTACTTTATCTGTGTAATCTTATTTTGTACATTCTGCTTATTTAATCTTTAGTTAATAGTTTGTAATATGGTGTGTGGTTTTCCCCTTATGCTAATTACAACAATGTCTATTAAAACTATATTACATAACATGGAATTTATTCACCTATAACTTCAAAAGCTTATATTTGGGGATGCACACACTAACAAATTTACGGTTATTGCATAAATCTAAATCTTACTAACAGTGGCACTATGTAATTTTATGGTTATAATTGGTTTGTTTATACTTTTGAGGATTTCGAAATAGTTTATAGCACGTTTTTCAAGTTTCCCTATATATTTTCCGAAATAAAACAACGTTTTTTGTGTTTTTAGTTTAGTTTTAATAAAAATGCGAATTAAGTTGCAAGTTTTGCTTATTAACTCTATTATACATGAAAATAAAATTCTATAAAGAGCTTCCTTAACAAGTTAGTCGTTTCAAGATTTAATATTGTTTTTTTTTCTATCTAATTGATTCTTAGCGTAACGCATCGCGTTTACAATTTATTTTGAAATATTATTTTGTGGCCATTTGAAATTATAGTATTATAAGTACCTATAATTCTGTTAAAAGTCGTAACATGAAGTTTATAATCCTAATGTCAAATGCGTTACCCTTACATAAAAATCCGTTATTCTTAAACGCCTAGAAAATATTTTAATAATTTGATTTTTATTTCATACTTTTACAGAGTTGTACGTCGCTTATTATCGAGTTTTAGGGAAAAGATTGTATAAAAGTGTACGCTCCTATTTAAACGTTCTATCAGCGCTTGCAGTTACCGTGCATAATTCTGAACCGTCTTGTATATATAGTTATCATTTTTCAGCACTTTACATTCTTTGGGGATCTTAAATATTTCGTTGTAGAATTTGAAGGTGAACATTGAATTTATATATGGACACTACAATGCTACTAGATTGCACTTTATTAAATAGTCAGTAAAGTTTAAGACCAGTCATATTTAAATTTTTGCTAACCAGATGTCAATTTTATCATGATTAAAGTTTAAAATTTCATTTAGTTGCTCAATTTGCACGTACTCCTTCCAGTCGCGGAAAAATTGCTTTAATCAGACGGTTCGAGCAATAGCTAATGTTGCTAAACACACCCTTGTGGGCTGTTAACGCTTCTTTTTGTGTAATAGTCACATTTTATTTTATATTTTTTTGTGAGTTGCTACAGCACTGCAAGCAACTTCGGCATATTTTATGTAAGGATGCGTCGTTACCGTATTCGAGAGTAGAAAGCATGTTTATTTAGCTCCTTCAAAGCATTTGTGTATTACTCTTACTCTAGATACGGCAGTGAATTTAACAGATTTGCACTTTCGGGTACATGAGATATACTTTGTATACAACTAGATGGACTGGGAGAGGGTTTTTTTTTCGTCATTTTAGTAAATGATTGCCCTTAGTTAGCAGCTACCCTGCTACGTTGGCTCGTAGCCGTGCGTAACATAAAGAAAATCAAAGAAATGACCGGGCTCAATCGGAGAGTAGGGGGGGTTGTAGAAAGCAGACTGACATATAATGTATGCGGCGGTAAGGAGTTAGTGACAATACCTGCAAGAAAATTAGTTAAGCAAACCTAAAAAAAAAAAGGACAAGCATAGCAGCAATGAAACGTCTAAGTTATTCAGTACTTTGTAGAATGTAAATAAAACTGTTTAGATAAACTATATAATATAATCACGATAAAACCATTACAAAAATTTTTATCACAAAGTGAGGTAATATTGGGGAGTAGCAGAAACGTTTCCTCACACACCAATTAAACATAAAGCAGACAAAAAGTTAACAAAAGATAAATAGGTAAGTCACAATTGATATGAGTAATTCAGTAGTATTGATTGTTTTTTTTTCTTTCTTTTTTTTTCTTAACAGCAGGCAAGTCTATTGTAAAAGGTATCAGAACGACGAAGACATGGCAAAACAACGGATAGATATTTAACGTAATAACAAGTAAGAAATAGTTCAACTTACACAACCAGGAGCACAGGAAGAGTTTCTATAGAATTGGACTAATTCGGCTACTGATAGCCTTGCAGTTGGAGTTGGTGGAGTGTGGGGTGTCCATGGTTCCATCCCATTATCAACTTGAAACTTGACACTACTATCAACTGCAGATTGTTCTTTTACTTTCTGTAACTGATCGAAAGCTTCCTGCTAACTTGGTAAGCCGGATGCACTGGTGTAGCTTGGCAAAGATTCACAGTCTATTCGCGGGGGTGGAATTTGTGGTACAACAGACAGGAACACATGCAACACACGCAACTAAGAACAATTAAAGTTAGTATAATTCCGATCCAAACATCCGCCAAGAATTTTTCGTATTGCGGATCTGCTTCAGTAGAAAGAACTTCGTCAACTTCTGAAGCTAATTTCAGTTGGTAAAAGCATTGTTTGAATACGGTGAAACATTTAAAAGCACGATCACTCTCACAATCTCGTCTTTAAAAGAAAATGTACCTTCATATTTTATTTACTTATTTAATGCAAGGTAAATTTAACATATCATTAATACCGAATGAGTTAAACACTTCTGCAATTTCATTTTGCAAATTGTTTTAGGAAGTTTAAAACCTGACTAAAGTGGCTCCTTTAAAAATTCTGTACAAGTTTATTGCACTTACCCTGATAAAAAAAGGACCACTAAACTAGATCGCGCACACAGTAATCCCAAAGAAGAATCGGTCAAGTTTAGCAAGCAAGTTCTACAACTTTTATTTCCAACAGAAAATCAACAAAAAACAATTAGTAAAGCAACGCGTATTACTAAAACCGTATTAATTCTCACTATTTTCAAAGCAAACAGGACACAGGATTTTTAACGTCATTACTATATAGGAACGAAGAACAAAGCACACACAATTAGTACAGCAACAAGGAAACAGTACCTTTAACGTAATTCTTATGTATCGGAACGAAGCACAAACTACAACTCCTCATCTGTTTCTATTCAATCGTTGTTATTACAACCTCTTATCGATAACTCAAAAATCAATAATATCCACTCATTAGAATACGACGCATTCACCTAAGGATGTGTTTCAATCTCGATCACCTAACCACACTATCGAATTGTAGAGAGTGCAAGTCGATAATCGCGTAATATAATATAAAGGGATTATTCGCAAACGAGTTAATAAATATAAAACATAGAGATAGTAGTTGCAGAAATGCATTTACGAATTGAGTATAGAGTAAAATGTTAAACTATTAAAAATGCCCGTTACAACCCCTACAAAGCTCAAACCTGGTGTCCTATATACAGATAGATGTTGCTGTATTGTTCCCGTGAAACACCGAAATTATAGAATGTTGATAATCTCAGACGAATGTCAAACTTACGACAATAAGTTCTGGCAGTGTGCGAAATTTTTTTAATATACTTGAAGAAAGTGGTATTAAATTTCTTGGAAGTGGGGAGCCATTTTGGTATATTATAATAATGCTTTTGATATTTTGAGCTCATCAAATCCATTTTTTTAGTGAAGTTGTGTTTGTGGACAGTAATGAATCATGTGAACGACAGTGTCAAATTTATAAATGGACAATCATGGGCAATTGGCCAGGGCGGCAAATTTTGGGGCGTGTTAAGAACATTTGGAATATAAGTTACAAAGAATTCTGCATACGTTCCTGCAATAGAAAAGTTAAGATTAAGAACTAACGTGTAGGATCTTGATAACTCATTGGTCTACATTAGTTCAAATGCATATAATAATAGTACTAGTGACATACTATTCATAGTTGTGATAATGGATACATTTCCTTAACACCGACATAGAAAAAGCATCCGCTTATTTATGTTAATAGCGACAAGTGTAGATTAAATTTGCAGTAAAAATATAACTTTGTCTTATCTTTATCTGCAGCATTTGATTAACGAAACTACGTCTTGAAACAAACACACCACACATACACACACGTGCACACATACATGCACACACGCGCACACACACATACATACACACACCACACCACACATCACACACCACACACATGCGCGCACACACACATATACAAACACGCACGCACACACACACCCCCCAACATACACCCACACACACACACACCCCACACCACACCACACCACACACCACACACACTCGTACATACACATATATGCACACAAACATATAGATACACGCACGTACACGCGCACACACACAGACATGCACACACACGCACGCGCACGCACACATACACACATACACACACATACACTACACCACACATCACACACACGCGCGCACGCACACACACACATGCACATACACACTCAGTATTCTTTACAAACAAAAACATGGACGATCGATCTAGATCAAGTGGTGCCAGTTATAGAAAATTATTGGCAAAGGAAGCGGCCGATTAAAAAGCGGTTTTGGGTAAAACGCGAAAGTAAAATATATATTTTAAGCGTTTTGAACGAGTGCAAGAGGAAAATGCAAATCTCTTTGAACGTCGTGCATCTGCTTTGTCTACTTAACTTGAATGACCATCTACTTCAAAATCTTCTGTTGATTGTGTAAATTTCAATTCCGATGGTATTAGAGTTGCCGACAGTAATTTGGTATTTGAAGTTTTTTTACTATGAAAGAAGGCTTGGTTGACCTCATACTAGTGTCTTATCTACAACAAAAATATTTGTGGGTACTTTTCCAGCAAAATGAATATTTACTGATTTCACACGCTTATTTCTGACAAACAACGGCACCTCTAGAATATGGACTCCGATTTTAGTTTAACAAAACATGTTTAGAGTGGTTTTTTTGAAGTCAACAAGGGATATGTTTAGAAAAAGTTGCCGAACTAAGAAAAATAAGAAGTGACATATACTTTAAAGATAAGAGAGCGGTGTTTTGCGGTTCCTATAGATTATTCCCAATTTCAGTTGACCGGCTTGCTCAAAATGACTAAAACGATTAGAAACATGAGGCGATCCGTTTCAACACGCATAAATTAGAAATCTGTTACGGGCCAATTCAGCACTACGACACCAAGGGACGGATCGGGACCCGTGAGCGGCATAGCTCTAGCCGGTGAGGGGTAGGTCAGACAAAAGTCGTAGATTGGGATTGCTAAATGCCCTAAGATGACAATTATAATGAGATGTGAATTCGGTAAAACGTCAAAAATCGGGTGGGCACCACCAGTAATGTCACAATGCTAGATGACAAAAGGAGAATCTCGTCACTGGTCGGTAGACTCCTTGCAGCTCAATATTTAACATAAAATTCTCAGAAAATCTCGCAGAGTAGAGAGGTTGAATTCACCCTACTAACATAAACTTCTTACTAAAATAATGCACGTAGACAACTTTACTTAATTCTATTAACAAATCCCAACGACTGAAGTAAATACATGGGTTGGTTACATAAACAAATATGGCACATACATATATGAACAAGTATATGTAAACATTATCACAAGTAATATTGTCGCTAAAGTAAATGGCATACAATTATTATTACTATAAGGTGTACTGGCCATTAAAGGAATCTGTAATAAAATTAAGGTGGAGTTGAGTGCACAGGACACCCCCACTTGCTCTACTTACACAGTAACTAATAAAATATTTGAAACGTAATGCGTAGGACGCCGTGTGCATGCAACTCTACGCTACTAACTTAACGGCAACAATAACTTTCAATTCAAAATGTAAATTGTGATCTTAATCCAGCAAATATGTAATCATAATAATTTTGAATAAATGGAAGTATCAGTACAACTGTCTTAAATATTACGTTTAATTGGAAATAATATGGTTTAACTCTTTATACTGATTAAATGTGTTTGTTGTTCGCGACAACAGTAAAGTATCAATAAAGCGCACACACTTTAGGACTCGATGATAAGGGATTAACACAACTTCATGTACGGGTTGTGCTTAATTTAATTGCACAAACGTTTAATATTATAATCGACGTATATGGGCTGCACAGCAAAATTTATCAATACAGTCGCTTACCTTGTAAGGTGGATGATACCAGTCAACACTGTGATGGTGTTGAGTTATCTACTTTTAAACACGTGACAATTAAACTATTACTTGATCCCCAACAACTGGGTTATATTACGGGCCTACCGCAACCGTAACGAGATTTCCATTCATCCTCTAGACAGTAACTCCCAAATTCATTGGCATTAATTAATACTTCTAAAACGTAAACAACAAAAGAGGATGCATCAACCTACAACAGAATGATTAACCACGTGCAGCACGTGACGCTATTAGCGAAGATCAACAATCAAAACTTGGCACTTGTATTATAACTTCCCCTGAACCACCAAAATAAACGATCGATTAACTATGATATTGTAACTACATATTTTATGTAAAAACTGAATAAATCCGCTTTAAGCGATTTGTTTTAGATCACAAAACTCAACTTGACAAACTTCACTTCTCAAACGTCACCGACCTCCGCCTTCTTGATATATTTTAAACTGATGAATTATTTACACAAACTAATTGACTTTATATACATATTTCTTTAATATACGGTAACAAAATAAACGGAACGTTACAAATCATAAACTATGTTTGCTAAATTTTAAAGAACGAACTAGAACAATTGGAAAAATAGACTCTGAACTGACTGTCCAACTAGATGAAGAAATGCTGAATTGGAAAAACATTCTAGTAGAATTGTGTCGGTTATAAGAAACTGGCTTCTAAGAATTTGGTTTTTAGAGGCAAATGTGAAAAGATTGGTTCACAATATAGTGGAAACTTTCTTATGTGTATGGAATAGATTGCACAATTAAATTCGTTTAGGGCAGCATACCTTGCAAGATTTTGTAGCGTCGGTTCTGATAAAGCATCTTGGTTATCGTTTACAATTTTCGAAAAGTTGATAATATTATCAGCTGAATATGTTTAAGAGAATGTAGTAAACTCTATCAAGAAAAATTAGTATTATTCAATTATTGTTTAATGAACTTTTGACATTTCCAACGCCGATCAGTTATCAGTCATAGCGAGTTTTGTTAAAGGTGATGTATGTATGGAAGAGCATTTTTTGCAGTTCGTTATAAACGCAGATCATAAATGGGGATAAATTTGAAGACGCAGTTCTAATTTCTCTTGCCCTTTGTATATCGATATCAGAAACTGCAGAGTTATCACAATGCCTCGAATATGTCTGTAAAATATGTTGGGCTCAATGTCGTATTAAATGTTCTGTTCCTAAGGCACTTTATGTGTTCTGTACTGCTTATTCGTCGAATCATATAGTTGAAAAATATGCAGAATTTAGCTTAGAAGTGACTAAAGTTTTCATTTTATTATAAAAACTATACAATTTTTTTCTAGTAGCACACATCGGTGGAAAATTGTGATATCTCCATTGGACGATCAAGATAGGAACAGAAATAGAGCTGCTCTAAAAAATTTAAGTAAAACCAAATGCTCAAGTCTAGCAAATGTAATTAGAGTAATAAATAAAAGATTGGTATAGTATTGCTGGATGCAAAAAATTTGAAGAAAATTTTACAGAGGCTCGAAATGGCGTTAATGGTCGTTATCTGGAATTTTTCTTGGGAAAAGATAAATTAAACCTGCAAAAGTTGCAATGTAGAAGTGGATCTAATATAACACCCTGATCAATTTTGAAAAAGCCAATAGAACGGAAAAAAATATAAAGGTTGTGAGGAAGTGCGAAACATAAAACAGTTTACGAATATGAAAAAGATGACAAAAGAATTTGGAAAAGGATGAGGCAATTTCTTAAGCGTGAACAGACAAAACTATTTTTTTAACTGGTTCGCATAATTATTTAATCAAAGTATTCTATGTAATTCTGGACAATTTGAAAACCAATCTTAAAGAACGATGTGGGGCATACGTTGTTCTTAACGACTAATTCTGTGTTTTACCATACTTTTTTACCTTGGATGTAAATGAAGATGTGTCCATTACTGTATTTGAACGTCTTATTGCTCCAATATTAAAAGCGTATCCAAATGACTTTGAAGGGAGTTTTTCAGAAGAGCGCCTATACCTGCGAGCTCATTTGAAAAGTGAAGATAAAGAGTTGCGCCCAAAAAATGCATTTCAATTGTGTCGATGAATTCGACAAAACCATTTTGTAGAATCATATTCTAATACCAATATCCTGTTACGTTTATCTTGCTGCAAGGCAATCACTAGTTGTACTGCAGAAAGATCGTTTTCTAAATTAGTCAACAGGAACTCACTATCGAGCGTCCATGACCAAAAAACGTATAAATGATTTATCTACCTTGTATGCCGAAAAACTCTTGTTTGAAACTGTTATTGACGAACTTGCTCAGAATAAAACTAAAACTAAGAGTTTTGATTCTTTAAATAATTCATAAAAAGTACTTGCTTTGTAGCTGTTACAAAAATAATTGTGAATAAAACATAGAATCACTCTTAGTAACTTTAAGTACTTCGTTACGGTTGAGTGGGGTTTGTTAATAACAATTATTTATAGGTACAGTACGTATGACAGTTTTCTTTACAATTTTAAAGTACAGTTAATGCTTAACTCAAAGAAATAGGTTACCATAATTATGTAACCCTCTCACTAATAATTCGTAATTCACAATTTACTGCAAGCGCTTTATACACATTTAGAAACGTTTCCAGATACGCACCAGCTTTACAATTTATATTGAAATTTAAAGTAATAATGTAGAAAAGAAATATTTATAGTAAACTCTATTTTCTATAGTTTTTAAGATCTAACATATATTATAATCGTAAATTCATGGGCGTATAGCGGAAGAATTGAACTATGTTAACACGAACAAACTCTAAAGGTATCAGTAACAGAGTTAGGGCTCCTAGCAGCAAATATACAGTAGTGTATTTAACGATTTGAGTAGTACATGGTACATATAAACGTAATAAAAAGAGATATTCTAGAAGGATCGCACCAAAAGTGATGTAGAACAGATGCAGCACCACCAAGGCACTAAGGTACTAATAAAAAGAGAGATTCTAGAAGGATCGCACCAAAAGTGATGTAGAACAGATGCAGCACCACCAAGGCACTAAGGCACTAAGTTTTAAAACTATACAACTAAATAGCGGTTACTTACCAATTAACCAAAAGGAAGAAATTCGAATAGGAATTGTTAATTGCTCGCTTAAATTTCAAACAAAAGACGAAATATAAAGTAAAACCTAACAATGGTATCAAAATTATTTTCTTATGACAATTGTCAAATATTCAGCACCGCTAACTAGATATAACAAATTTAGTATTTATGCATTTACAGAGTAACATGGGTTGCCTAATTACAATGCATTCTGATGTTAGGATAAGCGAGTAAAGTAGTGGTAATGTGCTATTTTATTTGGGAATACATAAAAGTCATAACAGTATAAATTGAACGTAACAACTTTAATCATTTATTTTTTTTGCTCAGTGGCGTGTTCATTTCTTTATATTATTTACAATATTTTATCATTCTTTATGAATTACTTGAAAGTATTTGTTTTTCAATACTGCTAAAAAAATTTTTCTTACATAACAAATTCTGTTTATTTTTATACAGTATCTATTATGTTCATTATTTTCAGAGGTATTTATGTGCGGCTGTAGAGTTTGACAGGACGGTAAAAAAAGAGTTGCACATAAGCAACGAATAGCTAAATCCAGGCCTGGTGATTGAAGCGGAAACTGTGTAATAATTTATTCGTGATAGTAAAGTAACTAGTTTGCTCTAAGGCATATGATTAACACCTACCGAAGTGAGGATCTTTAAGTCTGCTCCTTAACTTCAATGACCACAGACGGCGAAAAAGTACACATAATTATTGAAAATTGTATAAGATTGTCACACTCAAGCTTACCCTAAGAGTTACTGCTGTGAAACATACTTTCGGGCGGTCAGAACTAAATGGAAGCAAGATTCGTGTTGCGCACGATAAAACACCCAATAAATAGCAAAGGCGGCGTTTTGAACCCTTCACTAGGAGCTGCCGGCTGGTAGAAATCGGAATAATTGAGTACTTACAATAAACATTACCCACTAGCTCTAAACTTTCTTAGATTTTAAAATGGACCTGTACTTGATTTTAGTTTTTAAAATTTGGAACAGTGCTGGTATCTTATGGCTGCTTTGGCATACGGAAACCTGCTGTATTTATGATATTATCTTGCAGCAGATATAAATGCTCTCCGTAATCTATTTCCATAGACGGTAATACTGTGGTGGACATTCCATGCAAGCTACGTGGCGCTAATAATACAACTAATCACATGAAATTGAAATAGGCGACGGAACGTCTCCGATGTCAAAACTGCATGACGTTTTAAGTGTCAAAATTTTATTGAATACAATTTAGTGAAAAATGCTTTATGTAAAAACAACTTATTGTCAATAGTTGTTTTAAAATCACTTTGCAAAACTGTACCATTTGGGTGTTACGGGAAATAAAAATTGGAAGAAAAAGAAGGCAAAATTAATCTAAAGCGTACAAAAGTGGTATTGATTCACCCTGTATAATGTATTTCACAAATAGCTAATACTAACTAAACGTGAGATTTCAAATCTTTTGGTTTACAAAATATAATTTCAATTACGGTAGTTAGTATAAATAAAAGCTATAAAAAATTGATTTGACTTAAAATAAATTAATACAATGTGAAAATAACACATGAGGATACACGTTGCAACAAAGGAAACGAACTAAAAAGAAGTTTCTAGAAGTTGCGATCCACTATTAGGCAACCCGTAAAAGATACAAACGCCCGAGGCGCATCATATTCTCAAGGATTCTAGAATTCTTCTAGAAATTACTAGATAATGAGTCATGTCTTTAATTTAGGGTATATATAAGGCCGCTTATGAATGTAAGAGTTAGTCCACATAAGAATGTCGTATATAAATTATATCGTGTATAGTGAATGTAGTTGAGCTTTTTGGAAGCCTAAGAGTATATACACATAAATGTTATATGAGCGAAACGTGTCTAATGTACATGCAGCTTGTAGTATACACAAATAGATAGAGCTTGGATTGAATAATAGTTGTGTTAGTGTTGTTATTGGACCTATGGTAAAGAAGTTAGTTTAAGAAGATATTAGTGCTTGTAAATTCATTAGTGTAATAGTGCTTCATTGTTAAGTGTCCTGAAAACATCTATAAATAAGGCTTATACTGTTAATTAGAATTGTGAACAGTGAGTAATAAAGACCTTTATTATTACTTGTTTTGAATTAAAGAAACGCGGTAGCAGTAGCCCGCTTCAATATTATTACAATGTAAAACTCCGTGATAAACAAAAGTATGGTGTAACAACCTAAAACCACAAAATAAGGAAGTTATTTATTCATGTTAAAATGATCCCAGGTTCATAATTTAATTTAAAGGGTAAACCAAATACTTAGTTCACGCCAGAATCGTTATCTTAAAAAAACCGTATTTATGAAAAACAATGAATTTATCAATATCCATCTCAAATAAGAGCTTTTAGAAATGTTGTTAAATAAATTGAATAATATTATATATTTGCAAGTAGAAAGAAAACCACAGACACACTTTAATCATATTGTATCATATAATGTAACAACCAGACGCTATGTAGGGAAAATTCGCAAGTACTAAGTTGGAGGTAATTTTATCTTTCTTATACAATATAATTACATTGTATTAGGTTAGTTACGTAAAGAATTAAGCAAGTTGCATGAACCATTGACTGACATGCATCTTTCACGTGATAGGGTCGTTAATGAGATACCGCTCTGAAGCAGGAAAGTGGGGATAATAACATCGCTATATAGCCGCCAGAACTAAATTTGTTAATTACTTACATGTTATCAACACTAAAGATGCGAGAGTAAACAGTAAAAGGTTTGGTTTGTTCTTAGTTTGGAGAATATGCTAGCACATTCTAGAAGAATATCAAAGGCATATGAGCAGATATAAGTACCGACGGTCGTGGGAATCAGTTCATTTCAGTCTAGATAATAGTAGACAGGAAATAAATTGTTTAATCGAGCTGTTAAAATAAATACGCCTAGTGCCTATATGAGTCATGATGAAATAGTCGATTATTGTAAATAAAGTATTAGTGTATCAAACAAAGACAACTTGCGAAGTCAGATTAATAATATATGTAGTGCACTTGTTTGTCGCTTTAAGAAATACTTCAGTGCAGTAAATATTATTGTTAATTTTGACAATCCTAGCGATACTTCAATAGACTAAAAATTCTCGATTAACACTTGTGAACCATTAGTCTTGTATCCGACAGACTTAAGAGAAGGAAGTCGGATCTAGTTTTGTTTAAAAATAGACTTCAAGTCAAAGCTACAATTAGAAAAAGGCTAATAATTTAGAAATGTTGACATCTAATCCAGTCAAAACTTAAAAACACTACCTTTTTATAAGTAACTGTATTTGTATGTTATATTCCTATGTTCTAATTATAACTTAAGAGATGTACCGCTTTCACGTGTAACTCATATGTGTTTTTAGCAATTTTTTAACGGTTATGAAATTTATACTCCGGAATACGGGTTCGCTCACAGCAAATAAGTTTGCTACTATTATCGTACAGTCATCATACAAACATGCCACGGCAAAAACAGAAAAGGAAATAAAATTTTAGGTTTTATACTACTGAAAATTGTTCTACCATTTTTGTTCTGTGTAGTGCTTTTTCCTCGGAAAGCAATGTTTTTATTTGTCTTTATAATATATGCTTTCATTGTGTTTTATAGCTATGGCAAACACTAACTGTCCCTAAAATTAAACCGTTGTTACATTGCAAAACATGAATTTGCTACAGCAAAAGTAACGACCTACATTCGAACAAACTTTAAGCGCATTGTATCTACTCGTTTAAGTATGTTTAAAGTACACATAAGTTTCAATTACCTAATATCACGTAGCCTACACAAATATGTTGATAAGTACTATAGAATAAACATTTTCTAGCAAATTTCGCCCTGCTATCTTAAATAAACATTTAATTATGTTTAATCTGTGTTTCAATTAATTTTTTACATGTTTAGTGATGGATATTACTAGCTCCTTCATTAACGAGTGGTCGTGACAAATCCCCCAATTATTTCAGGAAGCGAGTGCTCTTGAAATATGTGTTAAGGATACCCTACTAACTGGTCACAGGTGCTAAATTTTCACAACCGTTTCACACAGTTTAAAAAAACCTAATGATTCAAGTATATACCAGCTTTAATTTTTATTCTTTAAAGTAAATTCTATTAATACTTAGTAGCGTTAACTATAAGAGCATCACTGTAATCAATTGTATGACTCTTACTAAATATCAAATTAAAATTTACAGCAGAAAACGTGTTACATACAGTGTTTTTTACTTTAGACAACATCATCCCAGAATTTTTCTATGTATTGCGGATTTAAAAAATTCCTTTACCCAATTGTACCCATTGTTCAAGTAATCGTGTCATTAAATAATGTGTTTCAATTAAAGCTAGTGTTCAACTATTCAGCAGGCAATGCATGACTAACATAGAAAGATTCATTTGATCTGCTTCTAAATTACAATAGGTCCTGTAATATTTCAATCTGTTTTAAATCAGTTGTAGGTAAAACAGGAATATATGAGATATACCTTACCATTTGCTAGCAAAAATGTTTTTAGACTTTCTGAGACAAGTAATGAGTTTATAATGAACAGGACCAAACTATATTTTTCTTAGTGTAATGAAAGAGTTGGTTTATGTTTATACTCCAAGCTTGAAGGTGAGCTTTCAAGACGCATTTTTCTACATAAATATGTCAAATACATATCACCTAAAAAATGTAATGTTTTTATTGAACAGTTATAAGTATCTAATTTGTCCTACAAGAGTTAATTAATTAGTAACTAGAAATAAAGGGAACAGGAAATTTCCTAGTTTTATTCTTAAACGAAGAACGAGCTATAAAGTATCGTTTAAGTATGTACTTCTGCTACATAGTTGAAATTTATTTCTTCGATACGGATGCTAAAACGAAACAGGAGGTAAGAAAATTCTAAGAAAGTTTCTTAAATCAAAAGGTTTCCAGTTCAATTCCATTAATAGAAAATGAAAAGAATCACCAGTTCCAGTATAGATGCAAGTAATTAGTGTTGATAGTTTAATTCAAGATGAGATTGAAGTGCTGAATCACAATCTGCTGATAGGGTTGTTGTTCAAGACAAATATTGTCCGCTTTTAACGTTTCCTCAAGGAAAAATTCGTAATTTCAAACAGTTATGAGCCAATGTTCTAGTTCAGCTAAACCACTTAAAGTGTTTTCAAATGTAATGAACTTGGACTATAAATTTTGCACTTTTTTGGGGATCCGACAGGTTTAAGTTCATGTACTAAACTGTTTGAAAATTAAACAATAAAGGATTTGATGTTTAGTAGGCGAGACCCTGAATTTAATTGCTAATCTACAATTGACTAGCGATAACTTCGAAGTAACTTTGGATTCATTAAAGAGTAGATAGTAAAAATCAATTAAATATTCTGCTCTTATAAAAAGCTTATTGGATGTAAATTCCTTATGTAGAACAGATGCAGGCTCTCTTCGAAGTTTTACAACTTTTCAAAAACAAAACTTTATGGAATTAAAAAAGTTGCAAGTAAATGTTCAAGATTTGGATGATACAGGGTAGAGTGTCCATTTTTTGGGCACTTTTGCACGGTATCTCGCTTATTTTTAAAAATAAAGGGTTGGAGTATTCGCGACACTGTACTCTCTTTTTGTGAAACTAATCATGCCGCCAACAAAATTTTCATATCCCTCTTTGTTTTTGAGATACAGGGTGCAATTGAAAAATTATCATTTTAGGGACATTCCCCATATCTGGGTTGTTTTTAAACTTATTACAGAGTGAATAAGGTATTCTTATGTCAAGACAAATGTAAGCTTTAATATTACGTGTTCCGTACTTACAAAATTTCACACAACTTACCGCGTTAGTTGTTTGATAGAGAAAAAAATGTAATTCCAAAAACATCCTATTAGCGGATCCGACTTTTCATATTTCTTTAGGAATTGATCTTCATTTAGGAGCAGACATCTATTATAGTCTAGTTACAAGCAGAATAATAATACTTCAAAGATATTTTCTTGGTTTAATAAAAACTAATTCAGGCTATTTTGTAGGTGGGCCAATTCCTCAGAAAGCTTTGTCACATGTGGCTTAGCAAAAAATCTCATATTAATTAATTGCTTACTTAAATAAGATGTCATTTTTAATGACATGCTGCAAATATTTTTGGGAAATAGAAAAAGTTCCAAACCAAACTATAATTCTTACCCGGATGAATAGTTGATTGAAAAAATATTTCTTGAAAGTACTAAAATATTGCTAGATAGTTCGTTTTAAGTAAATTTGCAATTAAAAATTCTAGAGAACATTTAAAATAAGGCCTAATTCCTTGGGGGAAAAGAGAGGAAAATAAATATTTTCTTCCTCGCAATTACGTATTAAAGGAAGATAGTTACACAACAAAATTACGCGATGTTTTTGATGCAAGTATGAAAACCTTCACAGGCGTTTCATTAAATGATGTAATGTTTATAGGGTTTTCTATACAACCAGCATTACTTAACATACTATGTCGTTCCCGAACTTTTACGTTTGTTTTAACCTGTGATATACGAAATGTGTACAGAATGATCAGAGCCAATCCTCTCAAACATTTCTCCAAAATATTCTGTGATGCAGCACTCCATAAAAACGAATAAAATACCTAGAACTTCTAGCGGTACCTTATGGTATAATTTGTGCTCCTTATTTAGGTTAGGAACCCGTATTTTAAATAAATGAACAATCCAAAATAAAGAACAGTAGTTACGGTAATCTGTGCGGACGAAATGAAAGTAAAGTACTGTAAGTAAAATAACAGTAGCCCGCACCGAGTACCGCAACAAAATAGAGGGGGAATCGAAAAAATTTTACCGTGGTAGCTAAAAGCGTCGTACAGTGGGATATGTCACATATAAAGAAAAAAATAGGGAACCTCAAGGATAAATTCTATTTACAAGTATCTGGATTAACCATAATACATAAAAATATTTTTCAAAACCCATAATTAGAAAAACACGTGCACCAAAAAAGAAAACCAGCTCTCGACGAAAACAATAATTTCTACAAAATATCCCGCATAATTTATAGTACACAAATTTTCACCGCAATAATAAATACATTCCTCATAAATTCACAAACAATCCCGAAGATTTTTAGAGTACCATAAAATGCTAAAGCAAAAATAGAATTGTTACCTTACCAACTTCCCTCTAAAGTAATTAAAATGCCATCTCGCATGCACATTAAATAGAAAAAAAAATATTTAAATAATCTTTGTCCACCTTATAGCACGCTAAAAGGTTATAACCTATCGCTGAAAACAAATACTTTAGTAAACAAAGCTATTGATAAGGCGTATATTTTTAACTTTCTCGGAACACCTGACAATCGTTAAGGACAAAATATTTTAATAACTTAGATACAAAATTTTGAATGCTATAATAATTTTTCCGAAGCAAACGTTTATGATAAGTAAAAAGTTATAAGTTATATTTAAAGAGTAATTTTCTATATCTAAATGATAATAGCATGTACTAATAAAACCTACAGAGTCTTGAATAAGCATTTATATCCATTTCAAGGACGGAGCGTAAAAAGTGTCCTATGGAATTAGATGCAATTCTCATATGCATAAATGGTGCTCCAACGATTTACAATTTCTCAAACGGATTATACAAAATACTTTCCAAGACCATGCAAAGTACAAAACTCATCACACTTCTAAAAAATTCCTACGATCAATTTTCAGTTTCATTTTCAAAAATTTTAAGAGAATGCTAAATAACTAAGTCTACAGTGTTATCAGAAATAACGCAAGTTCGATCCATTGGGATTAATTTCTCACATCATAGTCATACCAAAGATTCTATTTCAAAAAATTTGGCTCTCCGAACTAAACTGGGGTGCAAATTTGACTAGTGTACCTTCATCTAAGTGGACAGAATTCATGAAGAACATTCACGTGCTTGTATAGCTTGAAATTCCAGGTTATTCCTGAAAACGAAATATGCAAGATCGAAATACATGGATTGTGTGATTCTACTGTGGTGTATATGGTGCTGAGATTTATGTACGGGTTATTTACGAAAATAGTTACGTGCCCTGTAATCTCGTAGCTTCAAAAAATTGTGTTGCTCGGTTAAGTTGCCTCGCATCGAGCTGTGTGGTGTATTCCTACTAGCAAATTTAACAAAAAAATACTGTCGATTTATAGAGATAAATTAAATATTTCTGCCGCGAATTTGTGAACAGACTCGCCAATTGTACTGTTCTAGCTAAACGCACATCTTTCTAGATAGTCATTTTCGTTTTCAATGCAGAAATTCAAGGAATAACGTCAAATTATCGTCGTGTCATGATAACAAGGAAAATAATCTTGCTTATTTTCTTTCTAGGGGAATGGCCAAACAAGAAATATTAAAATCCTTCCTTTGATGGCATGTACCACAATTTCTAAAAAATTCAGAGCAAAGCATGATAAGTTTTATTTAAAAATAGTCAATGTGTAAAACGTTCCCCAAGAACGAAACACTAAAACTGTTTTGAATAACACAAAACATGACACTTACTGAAATTTTTGGAATATTATTCTTTTTGAATTTTCTTCAATTATTAAACTAAAAAGAAAGATTGCGTATTGTCTAAGGTTTGTAAACAACCTACAAAAGAAATCGAAAACTTACTCGGGTTCATTAAAAGTAAGTAAACGCCAAAGTGCTGAAGTTCTGCTAATTAATGTTATACTGCAAAGTATCTTTCTAGAGAGGTTTCAGAACTGCAATCTAATAAAATAATTGGAAAAAAGCATTATTACGTTTGTCGTCGTTTCGTGATACTAATGAGATTCCTCGTGTAGAAGGTACATTATCTTATTCAGACTTAATCTACGATCAAAGCCATCTTATAATACTACCTTTAGAGAATTTCGTAACTAACATGACAATTAATTATGAACATTTAAGATTAGGATATGCAGGTACCAGACCGGTTTCCCAAACGTTCGCTTAAAATATTGTACCATAAACGGTCTTACAGAAATAAAAAGAATAATCCAAAGCTGCTAAGTTTATTATCGATTTAAAGCTAAAACTTGTGAACAAATAATGTCCGATTTCCCGCAAGACATAGTTCAAACTTAAGAAAGGCTCCTTTGACAAAATGCTATATTGTTATATGATTTCTAAAGCAGTGCATACAGAAGCTGTCTTTAGAAGCTTCCATTTAAATTCTTAAAAGCTTCATGTCTAGAAGAGGCATCTCCTCAATTATTTATAGCCACAGTTTTAATAATTTCTTAGGTTCAAAAGATCAATTGAAAGCGGTTTGCGATTTTTTTAAAAGGAAGGCAAACATTAGATGTGATTTTCCAATGCTCCACCCGAAGGTACTATATTGGCCAGGAAGCGAGTTTTTGTTACCTGGAAAATTTTGAATTTTGCCGAAGCCTTGCTGTTCCAAGCAAGGTAGGGATCTTTAACGTGCGTGACAACACTCACACACGGGACCTCCATTTTACTTCTCATCCGAACGAGGGTGTATTTTTGTGAAAAACGCTCGCCTAACATTTTTCAAGCGGACCGTGTCGGGATTCGAACCCGGGACCTTGGGAGGAAGGCAAACATTGATCCGGTAGAAGATTTCTTAGCAGCTAGGAAAGTAAAATAGAAGTTATAGAAATTTATTCCTCCTAAAAGTTTGCAGTGGGGAGGTCTATGTGAAGCAGCTAGAAAGTACACAATTTCACGTTATCAGTACTGTAGCAGAGTCGAGGTTCAAGTTCGAGGAATTTAGTACAACTTTAGCGAAAATTGAAGCAGTTTTGCATTCAAGGCCTCTTCAGTCTCTTTCTTAATTATCTGACATCAGGACATTTCTTAATCGGTAGCAATCTTATGGCATGTCCTAAAAGAGATACAAGAAGCTCCTGAAGACTGTGTACCCGATATCAAAAGTGCATTCGAACATTGCAAAATTTTTGGATAAGTTAGGTAGGGCGTATTTAAATCAGCTTCATAATAGGCCAAAATGGATTACTACTTCGAAGGATTTAAAGTTAAAGGATATAGTTTTACTCAAATAAGGGCATACCAGTCCACTTAATTTGCCTTTGGTCACAATATATGATAGATTAGGGCAGTTGAGGACAAAATTTTAAGTGGAGTATTCATCAGACACATTGTAAAATTATGTCGCGTTACTAATAAAGAAATTTAATTCCACAGATAATATTGAGATAAAATGTTTATGTAGGTTACTTGTCTAAATATTATATCTAAAACACAATTTTGTGTTCCTACCTAGTAGTCCATACGCTGGGTACGGTCCTGTATTTTTTTTAGATCGCCATAATATCTTATCGTAAGATCATTTAGTAAAGTTTTAAAAAAACAATTTGTTGGTTACCAGGCCCAAATTTAGTCAGTTTTAAACAGGTTTTACTATATTCATTGTCACAAAATTGCTCAAGCTCAAGTTGGTGCAGTACATATGAAAAATATATATTAATCAAGAAAAATATATCTTTTATGTGATAAAAATACCTAATACCGAAATCTGTACTTCTAACATGCCAACGTTTCGTAAGTTCTATTTAAATCATCCGGTTTTAGCTTTCTTCGAAATAAAAGAAATAGTGTTTAAACATATTGAATTTTATTCTTCCTACTGCATAAAAATATTATTTATTGCCGTAGGGATTCATACACTGGCTTGTTGTATGACAATGACAAAAGGAGCAAGTTTGTTGTCCCAAAATACGACAACAAAAATTATTCTTACAGGTGCATTTTACACAGTTGCAGCTTGGTACTAATTTTTCTGTAGACGGAAAAATAGTAGTAACTGGTCTAGGTATAAGACAACTGTTTTCTTCCTTGTATCCAAATAACAAAGGATTAAGTGGTGTAACTCCTTTCTTAAGACAGTTAATTTGGTTACAAACAAGATAGATAACTCGCAAAATAATTAAGTAATTTCATGAATGCAGTCGAAGACGGCAGTTGCGATATAGAAAATGTTTTTCCGTGATGATACATCCAGTATATATAAGTTCATTGAAGGTTTTAGAAACATTATTTTTGCAAATAACTTGAACCAGATACTCTTCTGCACATTGAATTAAGCTGTAACAAGTTTATTTCGCAGTTACTAAATTCAATCATAAAAGGCAAAGTCATAAAGCGCTTTTATTCAAATTATTAGTAAAGTACAAGCAACGAGTTTAGTAATACGCTAAGGTCGTATCTACATATTGTTTTCTATGTATAAAACGTTTCGCAGGCGCGAGTTGCTTGAAGGCCTCTGCTGGGGGTTACGCCGTCGCTCGTGCGAGGTGATAGAGGAGTCGGTCCTGCAAACTTATTAAACAATGATGTACAATGGGGAGGCAGGCCGCGAACTTGCGGTTACATTTCGACGATTAGAGATCCATCTTTAAATAGCGGTTGGTATCCTATAATGAATATTTACTTTGTTTAATTAAGGTATTTTGTTTAGCGCGTATTCCACCACCATAAAACCAACTATAGTAACCACAATTCCAACTACTGATGGAGAACGACTTTGTATTGCGTTTCGTAAGAAGCGGCTTTGGTATTTTAGTAATTGAATAATTGGTAGAAGAGCATATTACCACAAACCTGATGGAATTTTGGCGATTATGTTTGATTTTGCAACACTTGTTAACATCCAATTACTACAGTTCTGGTTCGTAGATAGCTTTAAGAATTTTGTTCGTGTTCTAAATGAGAAACACGCTAGTTTTGTTTAGTGCATAAAAGCACGAATAATATAAATTTTAGATTGTTTGTTGGACTGAATTTTTCAGTGTTAAAATTATAATTCAGCATTTATAATGATTTGAGAAACCATACACGTGGTTCATTTTGTTCTGTTAGTAACAACGACAGATGTCTTGTTACGTCACTTGTTTGCTTGCAGTTTAATGCTGACACCTGTGTTCAAATAACATATGCTTTGAATAATGCTTGCATAAGTTGAACTAATAAGAATATTTTACAATCTTTCTTTATGAGAACTAAAACTGAAACAATTAATTAAGATTAAGAAAAAGTGATTTAATATGCTTTATTTTTGTAACCCTCTCGACAGATCTGCCAGAGTCGGCTTTTCTTTGTAACATGTAAACACTAACTTTTAAAATGTTTGCTGAGAAATTATTTTGATGAAACTTTATTTAAAATATTTGACCTCATTTAATTATTTATGAAACCTTGTAGTATTGAATTTTGTTTTAAAAGAGAATCTTTTGAGTAAATTAGTAGTTCAAAATTAAAGTTTTTATTTTGATCAAAGATGGTCAAAACTAACTACAAGAAACTAACATCCATATGAGTAGAATTTTAATGACAACTTATATAGGAGTTATTTATTTTGATGTTTCTTTAGGTATATTTGTGGCACACAAATAGTGTTCCACCCTTCTATTAAATTAATTATTACCATTTCTTTCAGGAGCAGCGTCTTATTCAGTTAAGACGGGTCCCTGTCATCGAAGGCGATATTTTTCTTTGGGTTTCCACGTCCGCCCCTAGAATTATACTACGCAATTACCCTAATTAAGTCAGGACATGGTGGCGCCCTATTTGTTTTAGATTAGATTCAGTATACAATCAGAATTCGACTTACCCCCCATTTCTCATAGCTCTACCCGAGGAATAGACCCTAGTTATGTCGGAAGACTTCGTTACACTTGCTCATAACGTGAGACCAGTTGTATGTAGGAAAGATTCGCTTGACTGGCTTTCTATAAACGTAGGGCAGGTGCTTCAAAAAACATTATTCGTTTCACTGGCACCCAGTGCAGGGCTGGTGTAATAATGTTCAATAAGAAATTTGTAGCAAAGCTCTCGATGTTCTGTTCGGATATATCTATAAATAGTAGGAGGCCGTGAAATATGATACAAAACTAAATAGCAAAATTATTTTATACCTTGAGCAAAATAACGAAGATATTTCGACGGTGCTGCGCAAAGAACACCGAGCTTTGTTTCAACTTTACTGGTGTAGTCTGCTCCAGTTAGGACAAGACATTTCTTTTCTGAGCCCCCGATACCGCTGGTACCCAAAGTTCCTAAATACATGATGCAATGTAGTCATAATAATACAAATAAACAACAACCTTACCTTCATTTCATTGGCCTTAAATGTTCCAAAGTGATATAATACCATTACTGCTATGTCGGTGTCTGCAGATATGACGTATATTTTACCACGTCCTTCATTTACTGCATGTACAATATGAATCATTATACGTGTATCTGCTTCTTCTATATCAATCCTTTATAATGCATCCAAGCTTACCAGGGAACGTGTTGAATTGGACTGACATGACTCGGTATTTATGGCACTGCAAAGTTCAATTTCAGGCCAAAAGACATGACCATGCTGAAGAATGTATTTTCGAAGAGAACTTTGAAGCATGGCTTTGGCACAGCCCCAAAACTTTTTCGTTTGAACAAGTAAGGGTACATTGTCTGTGATTTCGTAAAGTGAAATAATTTCGTCGCCATATCACCGTAATCTTTCTGCAGACTTTGGTGACATTTCTAGGTAGCTGTCGAAAACAAAATCAACTCTACTAAGTTGTCTTTTTAATGTCATAGTTATCATGTTGCAAAATGCAACAATTACATCTTTAAAAGTTTTCATACCCTTCCATTGTATTTTTCTAGGCCCCATCACTACGTCTACCACAAGGCAAAATCTACCAGTGGTTGTGGACATGGAATAATTTTCTTTGACAAGTTCACCCCCAGCTCCTCAAACATTAGTCATTTTTGTGTTTCTTTCTTTAAAATATTATCGTTTTCAAAAAGTAAATTATCATGGGTCAGTTCAAAACTTAATAGTTACTTCATACTGTAATTTCGTTCTCTAACTAAATCAATCATGCGCTGGCACTCCCTATTTTGTTATTTAATGATTCTTGCTAGTTTTTGTGTAGCAGTTTGATTGATTGCTTTTACGGTGGAAGTTTTACCTTTGGTAAAGTGTCAGAAATAGGTTTGTTTAAATCTTCAAATCTCTCCTTTCGAAAATTGTCATAAACTTTGCAACCTATGTCAAAAGCTCCTAAAGGAGCTTCAGTGGTCTCCTGAAGTGTGTATTCTTGCGTGACAATATTTCGCAATGGTTGCCTTCCCTCAATAAATGGATTTACTTCTTGGGAGATATATTTTATCATTTTTACCACTTAAATTTACGTGCGGTCCATATTTCCTGTAGAATATTCGTGGTGATGTCTTAGTTCATAATTGTAATCTTTTAGGAACGTTCTTTCTCTATAAAGATTGGAAACTGCTAAAATTTTCGTGATAAACCAGATCCCAGGCCGCCACAAAGTCTTTCTTTCGAGTAGATCCTATAATGTCAGAAGTGCTTTTTGTGACCGGCTTATTGTTTGTTCCAATGCTTGATCTGTACCGACGGATGTAAACGATGTGTTGAACTGCTTAACTGTGAAGTGTTCTTCCATAAATTTATTGTAAAGTTCGGGGGCCGTTTTTCCAATATTAGTATGTCATGAAGGTATACCGCAGACCAACGGGCATAATTTGTACAATCCATAACATGTAATATAGGCTGTAATTTTCCCATTGTACTTAAATGTAACTTGCAATTTCCAGTGCGATCAGCTCGAATTAAAATTCGTAGAAGACTTATCATAGCCAAAACATTATTCCAGTAATTAAAAAGATTTGATTCTCTACATCTTCGTGTGATAAAATTCTGAAGGTCTGAAACTAGGGTTTGTGAGTTACTTTTGAAAATTTTGTGTAAAGCACAACCTTCTGCTTTATTATTTTCAACCAATGTGTCTAGTAAAACTTGAAGAGACAAGATGTCTCGGTGGCATTTTAATAAATCATGTACACTAAAGAATAATTCTAATTTTAAACGTTGTAGTACCTCACCAAGTATAAAAAAATCCTTTGACAGATCTTGCGTAATTTGTACCAATAAAAACTTGATCCGTTACACCTACATCAATCCCGTCTCTATAAGCACGTTTTGGGCGTCGCTGCCTCGTAAGTATGTTCCAATACACGCAAGTACTACTTTTATCATATGAAAACTTCCAAGCATAAATGTAATGTTATCAAATTTTTTTTCATGTAACAGTTTTATGTACCTGGCAATTCTGTAAACTCCATCACAAAGTACTGATAAAATCTGCTGATCCAACTGTTGCAAAATATCCTTAAAATTACATAGAGCGGTGTATACTGTGGAATACTCAGTAACTGGAAAAGGCAAAATTGGCAGAATACCAGCAATTTGTTTTTTTCCGAGTATTCTTTGTCAAAAATGAATTAAACGATAGCCATGAGGGAGTTTGTTGAAGTTCTTTCGCATTACGTATATTTTGCCGTGCTTGGGAGATATCCATTCTGCATAAAACCAGGCTATTTTATCAGGTCGTACTTTATAATACTCTTCTGGAGATACACGACTTTGTCCCATTAAGAAATTTGCCGGAACAAAAATTGGTCCCTGTACTTTATAGAATTGTTTCCCGTGTTAACACTCTAGCTCTTTGTGAAAAGTTTGATAAGAATAGCATACATTTGTTTCTGAAATGTTTGGTTTTCCTTGCACTTCCTCGAACTTATCTTGAAACAGCACTGCAACTGTATCATGAGTGCCGGGTACTCCAGATTCTGTCGCTTCTTCGTCATCAAAATTATCGAATGCTGCTATTGTAAATTTAGAGGGACTAAAATGCAACGGCAGTGGCACGTTACTCTGACAAGCTCCAACAGTAAAAGATTCCTGACTTGTTCGACGTCTTTGTAGTTCATCATATGAAATACTCATTCCAGTGCGATTTAAACTTTTAATTAAGGCACTACTTTTACAAATACCGTGTACTGCCAAACCTGTCATAACGTGTAAAGGAGTTTTTCTATTTCCGCCATGTAAAATATAATACATCATTTGAAACAGAGCCTTAACTTTAAGGAATTTAGATTTAGAAATACCTTTTCTACATGTTTTTGGAAGAGGATCTAACTTGTCGTCAGTGTCGGAATCGGTTAGTGCGTTTTTCTGTACTTGATTTTCAGTAAAGTTGAATAATTCAGAAAAAAGTTAACAATGGCGACGGAATATGTATATCATTCCAAGCTACTCTCAGGTTACTTTCATCGCAGAATTTATCTTCGAGATCAAAATTTACTTGTGAAAGCGATTCTTTTATATTTATATTACCTTCTTTAATAACACTTTTTGATCGCAATAATTCTACAGCATCTTCAAGTGAAATGCTTGAGTGAAAAAGAAAGTGTAGGTTTTTTGCTTCTACTACTAGAACTAAATATTCTATTTTTAACTAAAATTTTAGGTGGCAGTAATGTATTTACTTTGTGACACATCTCAGTTAACGTAAAGGCTTCTCCGGATTTGAGCCTAGGAATTAAGTTATTTACAATTTGTGATATAGCATTCTTCATATTTGTACAGAAAAACCTTGATCTGTCTGTTGCTCGGAATCTAAAGAACTTTCACTAAAAACTCTGTTATATTTTCGTTCGGAAGACCGCATACAGTTTTTGTGATAGTACATATCAGCAGCAAAAAGAGATTCGACAGTTGTTAAATCGGTGGTTCGAGTAAACACTTCGTCTTTAAAATAACGAGTCATTTTCAGAGAATGTTCACCTCTACCTTTTCACAAATTCTAAATTGTTTACAAGTTTTTGTCACCCACATATTACCACAGATTACGCAAGCAGTTGTCACATTTTTATTTACAGCTCGGAACTTAATTGTGGCTCTTGTATATCTAGAACTTGCATTTACAGAAGTCGCACCATCTGTTTGAAAACCTGAAACTTCATCTTCTTCGGTTAATTTTCTAGCGGCTTTTTCTACTTTCGTTTAGTTTATGTAATTTCGATAACATGCATTAGTCATGTGATAAGAAAACATTGTATCAATTGGAGCACTTTTTAGCGTCTCATATATTACGTCTCTAGGTTTATTAGTAGCCCATCGAATTGTTTCGCAACCATTTAGATTACTTGTCAGTACTTCTCTTTTACAGAATTTTTGACAAAAAACACGTAATTTGGTATTGAACTTTGTACTACTACGTCGCAAAGAAAGTCCGGATTCTTTCATATTCTAAGTTTAGTATAAATACACTGTACCACTGTGCCCATATTATTAAGACGTAACTAATACGAAATGACAAGCGACAATACAATACTGAACAAAATATACTAATAACTATACTAGTCTGGACTACAGGGGATCGGAGCTACGCGCGGGTGTACGTGGAGACTGGAGATGGGAGTTCAGGTTTCCACTTTTTGGTAAAATGGTTGTCCACAGTATATTTTTTAAATTATTTTTATCAATAGTTGTTAGTTATAAGAGTTCCAAATTAACAATAATTTTGAAATTTGATTTACACACATTTTTTCATATAATAAAGACAAAACTGCATAGAAGTTAAACGTGCGATTTTTTTTCGTGGAAACAAAAAAAACATAATTTAGCTGTAAGAGAACACTATACAACTGAGTTATTTCGGAGACCTTCAAATCACTACAAAACTTTAGCCAGCGTCTGTATTATAGTTAGGTATCAGTCTTCAGTTATTTTAAAAACAAGTAAAATATTTTTTTAATGAGGTAATTCATTGTGTGTTAAAATCAAACTTTCAACGAGGGGCAGTATGTTCCAGAAACCGTACCACTGAATAACGTGTTCCTGTTAAAAATGAGGTTCACTTAATCAGCAGGCAATGTATAACTAGCATACCCAAGCAGCATTCTAAGTAGCTTCAACTGACATTGGAACTTTAGCAAGGAGTTGCTACAAAACAAATCCCAATTTTGGCATTTTAATTGATACAATTACTTACACTTAGCAATCCCTTTTAATAGTTTAGTAATTGTTACTGCTTTTGGGAACTACCTGGGTACATTACCTCAAAGTAATTAATTATAGTGTCCGGAACGTAATTATTACTATGTTAATCTATTTTCTAGTTGTTGTAACTTTAAAGTCGTAAAGAATACCCCTGAGGTGTAACAAATCAAGTTGCTGCTACATGTCTTAAACCCACACTAGACCCCTAAAGTGATGGTTAGTTATGGTAGTATTGCAAGGGACATTTACTTCTCTGCAATCTCCAAATATACTTTAAAGTTATTTTCACTATTTGTTTTAAATTAAAATGACCACCAAGTTGTAGTTCTGATGTAAAATAACCATGTAGTAACTTTAACTTCATTGTGTATCTCAGATACATTTTCTACTCTAACCTACAATTCTATATTTGCTCTGTCTGTGCTAGTTATTTGTATTGTTCCTATTGTTGGACTGTGTATTTATCTTATCATAAATAACATAATGCCAAAGCACAATAAAAGAACGAAAACGACCTTTCGACATACAAGTACTTTTTATAGGAAACTAAAACAGGAATTGAACCTGACTAATAACAGCAATGCTAATGTTTTAGCATATAAAGTAGTGAAAAGTAACAATATCAAGGAAAAGCTGCCATTAACTCAACCACAATTTGTGGCACCACAAACTCAAATTGCAACTGATGATGTTGTATATATAACTAGTGGAACCCAGGATGTGCAGGACGTGGATTTAGCAGTTAGCGATGATTTCAACGAAGATGATGTTCAAGAATGTGATGTATCATTACGAAGCAGAGGAAGCTGTTTCTACACAAGTTACACTACTGCAACAAATATCAGCATGGGCATTAGTGCACAGAATAACACATCCTTCACTATACGATTTATTAGTAATATTAAATGTTCAGGGTTTAAACTTACTATCGGATAGTAGAACGCTTTTAAAAACTCCAAGTTCGGTACCTATTACACAAATGGGAAATGGAGAAGTGTGGTATAATGGAATAAAAAATTCATTGTGTGCAGCTTTCTATAAAATAAAAATTCAGGAAAATATAAAAACTCTGTGCTTGGTTTTTAACGTAGATGGACTTCCACCTTTTGGAATTGCACCTTGGGGCCAGTATAACGTCCCCCCGTCTTCCCATTTATGGGGAATTAGAGTAAAATAAATACCAAGCTTTGCTTTGGTGGCCACTATTTTAAAACCGTCCATACCGTCGGCAAATTACAAAGTAAGGTTAGGAATACTTTTAATGGCGCTTAATTTGACAAGAAAAGTGTGGCTCTAGTAGCATATACGTTATATCGGAGTGACTATTACACTTCAGTTCCGAAATATGTATGAAAATTTTTAACTATGAAGTGATCACATCTTCTTAGTGTAAATTATTTCAGAGAGCGTTACTACCCATACAAAGATAATTACTATGAACACATTTTTTTCAGTAATTATCACTTTGTGGTAATTTTTATGAACTACTTCCATATTTATTTACATAATGTGGACGGCCATTATTATATCTAAAATTATGTTCAATCTGTAAAGTAGTTTTACTTTAAAAATCCTAAAAATAGTAGACTTCTTAAATATTCCCAGACTTAAAAAATATTTTAAAAATATTTTTGTACATAATAATGCACTTGACATTAAAAAACTCAAATTTCAGTTTAAAGAATTTTCACTCAAAAATTATTTTAAATAGAGAGCTTTGAAAATTTTCGATCTAGCGCAATTACATTTATCAGTAAACTTATAGTCGCATATAGATTTGGTGTAATAGAGACGGCATATTTCCAAATATATAACGCCGTTTATTCCTTTACTTTTAGAAGCCATTATTCTATTCAGCACTCATAATGAATAGGAAATACATTAAAACCTACGCTTTGAGTTATACAGACAAAGAAAGCAATAAATTGTCAAAGAAGACTGACGTTCCATATAAAGTGACTGATGATAAACTAATACCAACCTGGTGGGTAGTCACAACTTAATTTCAACGTTCTTGCATCAGTTCCAAAGTGTACACGGCAACTTAATTGCTACGCAACAATTGTTCCCCATTTTGGTTAAGAATCCGTAATAAGATAGTAGTTATTTGGTAACTGTGTTCAGTAACAAAACCTTTGTAGTTCTCGGAAATGGTTGTTGGTACGTGGTGACGACTAAAAATGCTGCTTGGGTAGTGAAACCCATTCTATCAGCTTTAAATTACAATGGTCCTGACATATTTTAATCTATTATAAATCTGCAGCAGGTAAAGCAGAAATGCAGGAGTCATACTTTACTCTTTGCTAACAAAAGGATTTGTAGAATTTCTGAGACGGGTAATGAGTTTATAATGAATAGCGCCAATATATATTTTTTCTCAATGTAGTGAAAGACTTGTTTCATGTTTTTATATTCCAGGTTAGAAGGTGCGCCTTCTAGACACGATTTTCTACATAGATATGCCAAAAGCATGCTGCTTAAAAATGTAATGTTTTTAGCTAGCTGTTATATGTATTCGAGAAATAACTAATTAGTAATTATAAATAAAGGTAACACCAAATTTACGTGTGATCGCTTGAAATGAAGATACATCCGCAAGATAAATCTATTTTGGGTACAGAATACCAATAAATACTTTGGAGTCTTTAAAAGGAAAGTGAGCAATAAGCTCAAGAAAGTAGAAGTTTGGCATAATAAAGAAACAAAAACACTCACGAAGTTGATATTAATTTTTGTTCACTTTGCTGGAATTACTTTCCCTATGCCAGACAAAATTATTCATTATGTAGCTGGAAACGTATTAGCTTCCGGTGACCTACTTGCTCATTTAGTATTGGGTGTATTACTTTTTTAGATGATCCGCCAGTATTAAGTAGGTAATTGATCATTTGATTATTTTTTTTCTATCTTGCCTTTTGACTAGTTAATAAAATTTTGTCTGGCAATGACATCTATACTATAATATCGGATACTTGCAAAAGTGACCGATAGTTAGTTGTTTACATTCCAATATAGGGGGCGCATGAGATACATTGTATACATTTTAATACACCGTAATTTACGTATAATTCAAGAACTTGGTTGGATGTTTTGCATAGAGAAATGCACCAGTTTATCGAGCTGTAGTAACAGCGAAACCGATTATTCGATTTTCTCTTTTTAAAATAACCAACAATTTATACTAATTTTTGTTCACTATGCTCGAATTACTTTCCTAATGTCAGACAAAATTATTAAATACGTAGCTGGAAACGTATTAGTTTCCATTGACCAACTTCTTCATTTAGCATTGCGTGTAGTTCTTTCTTAGAAGGTACGCTAGTGTTAAGTAGGAAATCGATCATTTGTTTATTTATTTTTCGTCTTGCACTTTGAGTAGTTAATAAAATTTTGTCTGGCAATGACATCTATACTATCATGTCGGGGACTTGAAAAAGTCACCGATAGTTAGTTGTTTACATTCGAGTATAGGGGGCGCATAAGCAACATTTCGTATATATTAATACACCATGATTTGTGTATAATTTCTAGAACTTGGTTCGTTGTTTCGCAGAGAGAAATGGGCCAATCTAAAGAGCTGCAATAACAGGAAACCTGTGAATTGATTTTTCTCATTTCATAATAACCAACAATTTATTTTCACTATGCTGAATTATTTTCTCACTACCAAACAAAATTATTCAAAAAAGAAATTGTTAAATAGCACTTTGCAATCGTTGCCCAAAAATGAATTTTAGTACGCTAAATATATATTTGATCAGTCATTCTATTTAATAAAACTTTGTTTGAACTGCATTAATTTTCACATTCTGTATGAACGCCATTTTTTTCCAGTATTGTAAAATCCTGTTGGTTCAAGTTTCTTTCAAGACGTATTTCTAAAATTCACAACTTTACAACAAGGTTTTATCCACCACTGTCCCCTGAGTAATGATTGGCGTTCGCATCTTCTGTTTATTAAAATATTACTGCTTCAATATTCTGTTAGGGCTTAATTGAATACCCCTTCCGTATGCATTGTGTGACAATGAAAATACTAAAAAGTTATTAAAAATATTTGAAACTCTAGACAATGGCATCGTTTCATTTTAATATATTGTTTTCGTTATGGTAAATTCAAACCCAAGGCTTTTAAACTTTATAGTAATTCGTGACAATTTATATCTTATCGTCTAATATTTGACCCATGTAATCGCAGTATGCGATCATTTGAAAGATTATTTTACTCAAGTGTGCATGAATAGCAGTAATGATTGAAGGCTAGTGTATCCTGTTAACGATATATAGTTATTGATTAGTAACATAACTATCGAGAGAGTCAAAAAAAAGTTATGCGCCTATACGTTTTAATTATTCTATTTTTACTAATCATTGCGTTGTCTGTGAAGACTAACGACATTCAGTTTCTGAAAGAAATATCCAATCCTATAAAATTCCAGGGGTTTATTAAAAGTCAACTAGCAGACAAATCAACTATAATATCAAACAAATGCTCTCTTCACATGACTCGATTTTATATTGCACTTATTTTATTAAGACCTTGGGCTATAAAAAGTAAGTAGAATTTGATATTGCTTTTCAAATGCTTCATTATTGAATTTTAGTGTTTGATTCAAACGCAAAACTCCCTTCCGGCTTGCTACGTGGTCACGGTGCAGCTCTAGGAACGTTTGATGAATGTTTAAGTGTGAAAAGTAGCACGCCTTATTTAAGCGAAATAACAGGAAAATACTGCTTAGGCTCTCTTTTGATTGCTAATCTTACAACTTTCGACTTGGGAGACATTCCTCTTAATCTTTTGGTAAGGTTTTTTTGTAAGCAGAGATATATGACGAACGTCTTATTCCAGGAAACTAGACTTATGAATTTTAAAGAAAGTACTATCACGTTGCCGTGGGGAGTGTGTTTTCCAGATTCCTGTTCTGCCACGGACATTCAGGTCTTCCACCCATCTATTTTACGATTTAACGATACAATGTGTCAAACAAAGTCTGACCAAAACAAAAACCTAGATGATGGTGATAAGATAGCAATGTTAGTTTTTATTATAGCACAAAGACCTTAAACGCTTTTTTTTTAATATTTTAGAGCTGTACTATCAATAATATTGGCTCTTGTGGTATTTTCAACCAGTTACGATTGTTTGTATTTTTGGCACTATAATGGTAAGTTTTTGCAAATGTAATTTACGAAAGCTATCATAGACTATCATGGTTAAACAACTAGTAGGATTACATATAAATGACTTCGGTATGCGTGCGGATTGTTAGCTTTTAATATCTTTAACTTGTAGGTCGGACGTGAGTTTTGTATATTTTGTGTTCTGCTCCAAATTTCACTCGGAATTTTTACTGAAAGAGGGAATGAAAATTGGTTGCGGAGATAATTGCTAATTTTTTTAAAGTATCTAAGGTTTTGGTATTGCGCCTTTAATTCGTGTTATTAGGTTTAGAGTCGTACACACTAGGTTCAAAGAAAAGATTTTCACCATGGAGATCTTAAAAACGGCAAGAAATGTAAATCCGGTTAATTGGGAACGAAGACGTTGTGTTATCAGAAATGAACACAATGGCTGTTAAAATGATAACATATTTGATTTTCTCTCGAAGATATTATCAATCTTAGTTCATAAGTAGCATATATTTATGGCAACCCTTTAAAGAATTTAATATAGCGCGGTTAGTGATTCAATCTGGTATCTCCTGGGTTTTTGGTAACTATCATATTTCTTTCTAAAACATAATTTCATTTTTACAAGAAATTTTTAAGGAATGTTTCATTACAAATTCATAGTGCATACACCTGTGTGTCTAATTCCATTTATAACAAACTGTGTAGTAATTAACAAGCAGTTTTGGAATCTGACCCGCATTGTCAAACAATATATTTAGTTAACCTTTCCGTGTACTTATAACTTTATAAAATAAAATAAAACATAGATTTAAATACTATTCATTGTTTAATAGCTTTATAAAATAGATAAAAAACAAATAAAGGTAAGAAGTCTGGAAAAAATAATAAGAATTAGCTTTTATCTGGCACGAGCACTTATCTTTGAGTTAATCTATTTTAGTTATTATAAAACAGTATGGAGCAACGTTCAAACGTAGATAAATATTATAAGTTGATATTTCATATTAATGTCAGTATAATTGCAAAGAAACGGCTTTCATGAATTTCAGAAATATTCTGAAGAAAGGCTGATTTATAAAACCATACTTATAAAATTGTCAGTTAATTTAAAGTTTTATCTATAATACAATTAAAATCTACCAAAAGGCATAGTATCAAATAAAACTTAAATATTGGTATATTGGAAGTAAGAGAAGATCCCGAAATTTCTACTAGGCGAATCGAATATACAAGTAGGGTAACCTAAGCTTATTTTACTTTCCTCTAAGAAATAATGTACCTGTACGAATTTAGAATTTGTCAGGTATTTTGTCCAGGCGAATCAGTATGGCACACATAGTTCAGTAAATGGTATAACAGCAAATGCGAAAATAATCAAGCTTTCTCAATACCGAATCAGGTAGTTGGATAAAAGTCAGGTGACTTGCAATAAAATTTCAACAGAAAAGCGAAAAAGGATGTAAGTGTGTGCGTGCGCACGTACGATCGCGTGCGCGTGCCTGTGTGTGTACGCTCGTGGATGTGTACGCGCGTCTATTTATACACACCCGCGCGCGCACACACACACACAAACACTTACACACACATACACACACACACACACACATATATATATATATATATATATATATATATTGATATGTTCGTTTCCGGCTCTACTCTGCGTCTCTAAATCCTATACCTCTTTTTATAAATACCTCGGCTAGCTCAGCCTAATCGACACAAAATGCCGGACTTTGTATTTTTATAACTTTTTACTTTGATTTTTGCATTCAAATATTAACCCCTGAATGAAATATTGATATTTATCTTACTACACCAAAATCCTACTCCCTTAAAGCCAGCAAAAATACCACTTTAATTTACTTGAAACACTTTTGAACGTTCAAATGACCTTCTTTCAGTTTGCATAAATTCTCAAAAGATTTTTGATGACCCTTACAAATACTTCGATATAAACAATAGCAAATGTTAAAAATTGAAATACAGTCTTACGTTAATAAAGAATAATATATCTCTGACCTGCATTTTTCCTGTTTGTTTTTTAGAACTGTGTCTGCATGTGAATTGTCAACACCCCTGGATTGTTTCCAATTTTGATCCTCTGGTACAGTTTCTCTTTGAATTTTTCCCCTTCGGATTTATCTTAGATTTTGTTTAGTTTTATTTTAATTATTATTATTTGAATGACATGAAGTTACTTGGATGACTTAAATTTCCTAAGAGGTACTTGAGGTTATTTGGAACCCTAAATCCTAATAATTAGAATTAGATTTAATTAATAATTAACCTTACGTTTTTGAAAGTAAACGGCCACATGTTGTATTTATTGGCAATTAAATTTTCACTTTAACGTCACTAAATTATTTATTTGACTAAGTTCACGTTGCATAATATTCTACTATTCATTGACGTGGTTGGTGCATTGGTCACAGAGATACTGGTTGCTTACGAAATCCACGTTATTTATAAAGACTCCACCTCTATTTGTGCCATTGGTTTTCATCGCGTGTTTGTTGACTAAGGCGTTGCACTTTGCGCTTATCATTGCAGGCTTTGCATTTTCTACAAATTTCCGTACGTAATCGTACGAGTATACATATATTGGTGTATATGGATAAAAATGTGTAGTAATATAAATATCATGCAAGAGCGAGTAAATATAAATTATACGGTAAGGAAGACAAGCTACATAAGCAATAAATAAATAAAGTAATCACGTTCGTCCTTCGTTACTAGTAATTGTATATAGTCTTAAAATATGTAGATAACCAAAACTATTAGCTTATTAGATTAACACCTGAGCAAAAGATAAATTTATTTCAGTTGTATATATGTTTTAATCCATGTGACTAGGAAATTAGAATTGTTTCCGCCAACATAATAATTAAATTTGAATGTGTTTCATCATAGTCTAGTGATACAAAAAAACAAGTAATAAAAATTGACGTTTGCGTCTAAAATAGATGCAGTATATAAAATTGGGTGTTTGATACCAGTCTTGGAAGTTTCCGTTTCAAGGTAAGCAAAACGTATTATAATTTGTGATGATCCATAAAAGAGTTTAATTTCTTAGTAAATGTACGGGGTTGTATGAAACATTGAGAAATGCTGGAACGTACGGCCGAAACGTTTGGTAGAATTGTTATGTAAAAAATAAAGATTGCTTAGATTTGTATTGTTCGTATATATTTTTTCAAGTTAAATGACTTTAAAACCCAAGAAAATCATACATTTATATATATATATATATATATATATATATATATATAAATTAAAACCAAATAATCTTTTTTGGGTTTTATTTCGTCCAAATTTGAAGTTTACAAAAATGTCATTTGTAAATAACTGACGTTTCGGGAAATATGTTTCCTTAGACTTAGTTCTAAAATTAGAGTAAAAAGTTTACATATTTGGAGATGATTCAAATTTACTTACATTGACTTGACCGAAAACTAATTAAAAATACTTATTTGTATGATGTGCATTCATTAATTAATTAAACAATTTTAAAAGCTTACTATAAATAAAAACATTAATAATATGAAAACAGCAATCATTAAAATTAATTTTTGAAAACAGTATACCTAGTAAGTTAATTGGTAGTAAAAGTCTATGTAGTGGAATGTGTAGTGGTATAAATCTATTACAGTTAGATTAAGACGTGCTGTTTATTTGCTTAATTGAAAGAATATAGAAAAGCATAATTTTTATCAAGGTTTTCTATATCGTTTTTGTAATTTATTGTGTTCGTATGTTTCTGAATGTGGTAGCTTTCTAAAAAGAGTCTTATTTTATAGGTTTCTTCTGTCTCTAATATTATGGTATTTTCATAGTCTGCCTTGTGGTGATGTTTATTTAAATGCATGGCAAAAGCGCAAGATTTTTTATTTAATTTGTTAATTACACGCAGAGCTTTTTAATACTGTTTCTTTTGATATAAAGCGTCTTATAAATAATTTAAATTTCTTAATTTTAATAAAACGAATGAATTTTTATGCTTCACGCTGTTATTTAATAACGCGTACCTTTTCCAAAAGCTTCTACACAGTGATTAAAATTATTTGATGTGATTATATAATTTTCTACCCTGGTCTAAATATGAGTAATATATATATATATATATATATATATATATATATATATATATATATATATGGAATAATTGCACAAAGCAAGATGATTAATACTAAAACGTTAATTAATAAGATGAAAAACCCAAGTTATCGTGTCAAATCTAGCTAGTAATTAAAACATGGAAAATATGAGCTCCCGGACAGGATTTGAACGCGTGTCTTAGGCTCTCGCAGCCCATGCATTTTCTAATTATGCCACTGAGACGGACGACGACAATTGCAAAATTATACACGTATATCAACCTAACTTTTAATTAAGTTTGGCATTTTTGTCAATCATATTTGTCAGTGTCAAGTTTTTTTGACTTATGTCAGATATAGACAGGAAGCGACACTCAAAATTACGACTGACACCAACTCTTAAATGTACATATTGGATTATTGCACAAATCAAGTTGATTAATATTAAAGTATTAGTTGGTAAGATGAAATAATAACTTACACTTTTATGCAAAACCCAAATAATCAATTCAAATCGAGCTAGTAATTGAAAATATAAGGTCCCGGACAGGATTCGAACCTGCATCTTAGGCTCTTGCAGACTAAGTGTTATCCAATTACGCCACCGAAAGGGGTGACGACAATTTGAAAATTATACAAATCTAAATTATATACATAAGTACTCTAAAATGCATTTAATACCATTTATAGTTAAATTGAATGTAATTTTTGCGTAAAGTCGCAAAAATAAAAGTATTTACTTTAGTATTACGATTAGAAGCGCAACAGTTTTAGTTTAAACCATTAATTTGAGCAATTAACGCATATAAAGCATGTTAATTCACCCAATGTTCTACAACGATGTAGTGTTTAGATAATAAAAGATAAACATTCACCGAATTATTTAATCGCCTGGAGTGGTAGAGAATCAATAAATTTAAAAGATTTTGAATCTTTATAAACATACAAAAGCGCCTCGACCAATTATTAGATATCCGAAAGTGGTAGTAAAACAATAAATTTTCGAAGATTGATAGCATAAGTATATGACCACCTACCTCCCAAACAAATGAGAACGTAGAAACAACACATAGCGAAGCGACTAGATCAAACGTGAGAATTTTCGAAGCTACTACGTCTGTAGTAGCTTGCTTTATAAACACCAACCTGTGTTAGGTGAACGGCAGTTTTGTTTAAAACCTTGATATCGACATACCTTGAATGAAATGAATTAATACCATATGCATTTAAAACTGTGTTACTTTAAATTTCTGAAATAGATCCTTCATAAAAATTTTAATTTTCTAATTACTTTGTTTATTTTGTATTCTGATCTAAATGAGTGTACACTGCGTAAGTTAGACTAAATTATACGAACGGTCATTTAACAAGTTCAATTGAAATAAATACGTATTCAAATTTCGTTAATTATATATTTTACAATAGTTAGCTGCATTGCAAACGTTAAAAACCACGTTCTAAATTCTTTAAAATATTTACCTATCGTTAAACAACTTTGCTATAACTTCATGGAAATAAGCAAACAGCATCTATTATTTGTAATAATCAATTCGTTGAAACACGTTTTACCAGCTGCAGCAAATACTTTATGGTTTTCTTTTCATTCCCGCTATTCCGGGTTCATAATATAACAAATCGCATTCGTTTTTATAACATTTAGGCAATATGCTATACATTTTTCACCATTCCGCTGCTTGGGTTGTTGCTAATCTACCGGGTCATTTTATTAAACGCTACTTTTTCATGCGAACACCAAAATTTAGTGGAAATCACTACAGTAGTTTGTTGCGTTAATTGGCTATTCTTCTAGGAGTATTTTGCAGCTAAAGTCTGGATAATAAATTTTTACTGGTATTTGCTGAATATTTTACACATTATTGTTGGAAACTGATTTACGTTACTTTCCACCATTGGTCAATATAATACAAATACAAGCCTAGTTTTTAAAAAGGACCTATTCTATTCGATTCTATTCTAATCCATGCAATGTGCTATTCTATACAACATTGTTTTAGCAAAAAAGAATACTGTGAGGAGTGATACAAAGATGCTTCGTGGTATTTAGAGTTCTAATCTAGTTAAATTGGTTAATTCAGGGTCCAAGCCATCAACGAGTGCAGCACTTGTTTCCAAACTTTTTAAGATGGTACCAGAAAGGCAGACGGCTGGTTCTAATAAGATACAGTTATTCTGTTTACATTTCTTTTGATGCTACTGTAGAAGATAGGACCTTCTTTTACTGGTTCTGTAGTTTCGTACTCATGATTATCAAATAAATTACAGATTACATAGCAATGTTCACAGTAAATGAATAATTATTCTGCAAGTCACAATTAGTAAAACTAAGCTCACGTTAGAGCACTTTATCTATTGCCCTTTCTTTGTACATTAACGTTAACGTCAACAACTTGCTTACCAAACTCAAAATTAGAGTAAGTAAACACCTGGTTTATTTAAGTTAGGGTTGCCGTATTTAAACTTACCACTACGTTTGTAATTTACAAGATGTACTTCTCAAAGCGGATTAAAATTACTGTATATTATGCTTATTTCTTTTCTTGCATATATTTAGGATTGGAAACATTATGTAAGTGCCTGTTATTTAGATTATAAGATTTTATTCTCGATATGTGCTTAGAGGTATATGTTTATATTATGTTATATGCAAATTGACGCTTTGTTTGCATCGCGTTTCAACAGGACGATTACGCAAATGTATGTTTTTGACTTTTGTAGATAGTCCTTTTCGGGACCGTATGTTTAACTGAAAGTTGGTACTAAATTCACTTACTGAGGTTTCCAATTTTTCTATTTGTATGACCCTCCCAGCTCTACATCATTTTGAGCTAGTCCGAAAACTAATTCCTTTGTATTCCTATCCAACTCTCCTCCCTGTTTTGTTGCCGTAATGGGCGTGGAGGATTTTTTTTATTCTACTGCCTTCCTTCTTGTCTACACGGAATACCGTAACAAGTGCTACCTAAAATATGCAGTATTTGGTTGTAAAATTATTTAAATACATTAATATGAAGAATAGACGACTTGAAACCAATTAAAGCTACTATAAAAGATAATCTACCTGAACATTCACTTATATAAAGATTTAATGAAAGATCTATGTATATATAGTTGTAATGGATGCATTTGCATGAAAAATTGAATTTGCTAAACGTTTTAAAGGGGGTGGAGAAGTAATGAATGATTATTGTGCTTTGGAAACACTAAAACACCGACAGATCTGTAATTGTAAAATTTAAGGGTATTTAAGTCATTTCTAAAGACTTTTTCATTAGTTTAAGTTTAAGAGTAAAAGTTGTGTGTAAAGGTACATTTAATTTTATTTTAAGGGATTAGCAAATCTATGATAGGGGTTTTCGCCATTACACAAGATAATAATTGAGTCGAAGTGAATTTGGATAAGTTTAAATGCAGTTTTGAGGGGAATGGCATTAAAATTAGAATAAGTGAGTGAAAGATATTTTGGATTCTTTATCTAGCACGTAAGATACGTGTTGAATGTAAGGTATTCTTCGTCAATTATGTAACTAGATATTATTTATTTGTGTGTGTGTGCGCGTGCGCGTGCGTGTGCGTGTGCGTGTGCGTGTGCGTGTGCGTGTGCGTGTGCGTGTGCGTGTGCGTGTGCGTGTGCGTGTGCGTGTGCGTGTGCGTGTGCGTGTGCGTGTGCGTGTGCGTGTGCGTGCGTATGTGTGTGTGTAAGAAGGAAGAAGAAAGGAGAGAAAAAGAAACGTACAGTGAGTGAAAGAGAGAAAGAGAGAGAGCGAGAGAAAGACGAAGAGAAAAAAATGGAGAGAGAGACAGAGAGAGAAACAGAAAGAAGGACAGAGGTAGAGAGGGGAAACAGAAAGGGGTGAGAGAGAGCAAAAGAGAGAGAGATATAGAAACAGCTACAGATGGGTGGGAGGAGGAGGTAGAGAGAGAGAGGGAGTGATGGAGGGAGAGAAAAGTGAGATACGGTTTGGGGGAGTTGAGAAGGGCGGTGGAGTAGAGGGAAAAGGGGGAGAGTTGTTATGGATGCACTATTTTGTATTTGAAATATTGTTTGTACGAGGATTATTTTGTCTTATTATAAATCTGATGTACGAGCCTTGTTCAATTGAAATCCATCTTTGGTTCAGGAAAAAATTATTTACAACTAAATTTACAAATAATTACCACTACGATTAAGGCACATATCCCATTGTTTCGTCAACTTATGTATACCCTGCCTAAAGAAATTTTGTGGCTGCTGCTCAAAGAATTCTTTCACGGCGTTATGTACTTCTTCGTCCGATTAAAAACGGTTACATTTTAACGCTTTTTTCAGTGGCCCAAAAGATGTGAAAATCGCAAGGCAATAAATCGGGCCTATAGGGTGGATGCTCTAATATCGTCTATTTTCTTTGCTGTAGATTTTCTTTCACTACGTTAGTAACATGAGGTCGAGCATTGTCGTAAAGCAGAATGACACCACGTGAAAGCTTCCCTGAACGTTTTTATCTTATTGCTTGATGGAGCTTGTTCAAAGTTTCATTATACAGGTTTGCGTTGATATGCATCCGAGGTTCTGTAAATTCTATCAATAAGGGTCCTTCATGGTAAAAAAAAATGTCTACCTGACCTTACCGGCAGAAGGTGGAATTTTAAGCTTGTTTGGTGGCGGAGAATTTGCGTGTTTCCATTGCATCGTTGACAGCTTACTGGATCGTTCAAAATAATGTCACCAAGATTCATCGCCAGCAATTATTGACGAGATAAAATCGTTACCATTTTGTCTGTATTTCGTGAAGTGTTCTAAAGATAAGCACATTTGCAAGCTTTTTTGGTTCTCTGACAAAAGGCAAGAAACCTATTTTGCACAAACTTTGCTGTAGCCTAGTTTGTGTACGATGCTATGAACAGAGTCGATAGCCACATCAACATTTTCTGAAATTATGCTGATTGAAACTCGACGACCTTCTCTAGTCAGGCTTTCCCCACATGCCATATTCATGTCTGTTGACGCAGTACACCTTGCACCTGGTGGCGGCTTATCATTCGTCCCTTCGCGTCCATTCTTAAATTTTCGACACCATTCCTTAACAGTTGGACACGCAAAAAAGCGTTTTCATACACTGCTTGCATTCGTGTATGAATTTCCAATGGTTGCAAACCTTCAGCACACAGAAATTGAATGACCGCACGCTGATCACATTTGGTCGGACTGTTAACAACAAACGTCATTTCAAAATCGCAATACTTAAAATCGCTGTCAAATATATACGAGAGAAACTGACCAGTGGGAAGTTTACAAGCACCACTAACGTTGCAAAACATCAGTTGAGTGATTACAATTGTTTTTAAGTCTAACCTGACCAAAGATGTGTTTCAATTGAACAAGTCTCGTATAATTACCGTGGTTCTATTAATCAAAGGACTATCAAGAGTAAATGGACCACGGGTGATTGGATACCATTTAGTCTATAGCAACTTTTATCGACGCCAAACCTGAGGCTTGTTTACAATTACATCAATCAGTAGCAATATCTAACCGTAATGATCTGTTTTTTTGTTACCAATTTCAATTACGTTTGGCATTTTTGTCAGTTATATGTGACAGTGTCAAGGTTTATTAACAAACGTGCCAAACGTAATTGCAAGTTATGATCTAGATTTGCAGATCCTTTCAGTTGTAATCACCCTTCCGGGTAGTGCAATTAGTTAGAGAATCGTCCAACTCAAACACTATATTTCTTCAATTGTCGTCCATCACAACCTTCCTTCTACCTTAATCGTCGGCTACCTAAATTGTCTTACACCTCTATTTTCCTCAATCCTCCTATTTCCACCTTTTCCATACACCTTCCCTTTTCATAAGTAAGAAATGGATCATAATATACTTCCAGCTACCCATACGTCGACTACTTTACAGGGATACCGAGGATAGACTCAATATTGTCAGATGAAAAATTTTTAGGTTAGGTCTGTAGGTACCGACGCCTACACATTCGTTCGGGTGTAAATTCGCTCATACTGGTAATATACCGACCTTGCTGTACTATAAAGTACTCATGCTTTACTACGTTTGAAGGTATCTGCTTAAGTGTGCTTCCCTCTAATTTCTAAAGCGTAAAACTAAAATACCCCGGAATCAAGAACGTAGCATTAGTTTTAATGTAAAGCTAAGTCGTACAGAGTTAGTCTCTAAATTTTAAATTTATAACGGTTTTATTTATAAACATTTTCTGGACTTGTAAGTATTAGATGATTTAGGGTTTTTACGCGTGGAGTTGTATTTTAAAAACAATGCTTAATAACATGAACTAAATAACAATAATCACTCCTAGAATTTGTCCCAAAACGATTTTTTGTATGTACAATTACCTTATGTGGCAATTGATTTTGCACCTACTAACTACACTTGTTTTTGTCTCAGTTTTTGTCCTTCTAACCTGAAATTTTGGTATCTATTTTACGCTATTAATCTTTTATCTATCATACCTAGAGCCGCCATGTTTTACATACTAGCTACCTAACCACTACCATCTTTAATGCCTTTTTTCTTCCCATCGCCTTGTATATATATAACGCCTAAATTTGAACTCATCCAGTATATTAATTTACATTTTAAATTGTGGAAGCCAACGGAATCGCAAGATATTAAAAATTCGAAAATGCGGTACTGTTACACATGTTCCTCGATCGGCCAAATAACACTCAAATTTAAGTTCCTTGTGATACGTACTTATTTGTATGTATGCATGTAATAACGATAATCATAGCCGCCAGACAATTTTTGTTTGCTTAATATAAAATACCTTGTCCTAATTTTGTTGTTTGTTCTTCCAGATTAAAAATTGATATTCCAGGCTACCAGTTCTTCGAATTTGGATTTCCTAGTGCCTTCTGGATACGATTCGGCTGCGCCAGTTAGGTTTTAGCGTTTGGTAGCTGCTTTTTTAAAAAGTCTTCTTCCAAAAGCTTTTCTAACACATTTATTTACCCTGAATTACAATTAAAATTTAATTTACAAGTACTGCAACAAAAATATTCTAAGTTGAAATTACTACTAAATAAATTAATTTATGGCGAGTAGCCTGAATAACCAACAATGCTAAAGTTGTGGGGCTAAATACTGCCTGACCCCCTTGGGCTCTCCAGGGTATTTATGTTGTCCCTGCCCCTTGTGGGATCTGCCGAGCTCATGTCTGCTTATTTCTTTATGCATTTATGCAATATAAAGTAACAATTTAAATTCTAATAATTGCGGTTTTATAACCTACTGTGACCTGTACCTGCAGTCTCACGTTGCGTCTGGAATACAATGTATTCACATCCGTTCTCATGTCTTCTGCCCGTCTTCTATTAACCTTTTATTATCTATCCTGAAATTATACAATGTTGCAAGTTAACTTAGGATTCAATAATTCCATTTAATTATACTTATATTTGATTTGGGGGACATGTAACTCGCGTTCTAAAGAAATTACAGTTTGCAGGTGCTAAATGTTATTTCATTTTTATTAAAAAGCATTTATGAAAATGCAAAAATATGCAATCGTGTTTTCAACAAGAAACAGGAATTTTAAATGTTTAAATTTATTTCATTAATAGCGCAAGTTTTTGAGAGAAATCTAGGTTGGTTACAATATCAGGTAATAAATTGAAATGTTGTCTTAATAATTAGCCAAATGTAATAAATCGAGTGTTAAATAACGATATTGGTTGTAAAATTAGCGAATGGTAGCTATTAATCTTAAAGACAACAGATAGGCGTGTAAAATGTACTAATTAACTAAAGCCGCCAGCGGTAAATCGGCTCTTCTCGATACAATTACATTATTCAATTGAATGAACTCGTATAAACAACAACCGGAAATTCCGATGGTCTTAGATTTTATGACATATTAAGATTTAACTATATACGTTGATTAAATAAGACAGATCGCGGTCCGTGTTTTACTAGTATTCGTCAAAAACGTCAATCGCGTAAGTGACCAGCGTTAAATGCTTGTTCGAAAACTATTTCGTAATTTTTTATGACCTCGAAAGTAGATACCCGAACTGGTATTTAAAAAAGTGAGCGGTACTCAAAATCAGCAAGAGAAGTTTTAATTTTAATGGGGTAACATAGTATATGAACTTTCCCATGCATTTAATAGTAAATTAAATTTAAAAAGAGTTAAAGGATACTGGTATAGATTTGCTAAGCTAGCAGGGAGTATAACTGCATTTGATGATTTTGGACATGAATATAAGTTTACGATATGTAAAGAGAAGGACAATCTGCAAAATTTAATGGTAAAACAAGAATCTCAACGTTTTTAAAATCTTTATAAAAACACCCTTTTCATAAGTTAAGTAAGTTAGATTACGTAAGATTTTGATGCGTGAGTGGATAAATTAAAGAAATTAAAGGTGGTCGTATTTCGGTAAGTTTGACTATTATAAAAAAATTTATTGAACATGACTGATCAGCTACATTTGAATTGGTCTTTAGAGGGGTATTAAAAGTTATCCATTACAGTTTCTACAAATTTGTACATAATACGATAAGGAAGTATTTGTGAATGAAAATACTAATTAGAAAGAGAGATTTTTATGGACGTTTTGTCAGTTTAAGCATGTGAATATCTAGTAGTTAATGTTTGATCTTAAAATTTCCGACAATATTAGACTCTATTCTTAGTTTCTGATGAAGATATTGTTTTTTTTAAATAATGTGTGTTGATATAGTAAATGTTATTTGAAAGATTGCTTGTTAGCGAGTATGTGATGTCATTATAAGTTTGATGTTTGCTTTTTGTTGTTTGATTTAAACTGAGCTAGCAAAGTAATTAGGACACGATATACTCATACATATAATCCATACATACACACAGACATACGGTTACACAGACAAAAATCGGTACACACGCTTCCTTGCACGTATTGTATCTCACACACGCATGTACTCCACTACACACTTACGCGCGGATACGTACACACACGCATACACATGCGCACACATACACAAACAACACAGACACACACACACACACACACACTAACACTCACATACTCACGCGCACACTTGAAACTCTCGTATATTTATTATATACAAATTGCATCCGCGCACAGACGATGATTACGTACAATAACGCAGGGAATCATTCAAGTTGTTCCTATCTTTTTATTTTTATTTATTCTGTTTGTAGTTCTGATTATTTTATTGTATGTTGCAGTATCGTAACTAATTTCAAGCAATGCTAAGTCTAGTGTGTTGATAAATAAATTAATAAGCTAAGAGTAAAGTTAGCAATTTAACTGATACCAACTCCTTAACTGTGGATATCTTTATCAGCTATTACAGATGAACATCAATATCGACAATTTCACTTTGATATAAACATTGTACTTTGCCAGTGTTAATTTGATAATTCATATTTTCTTACAAATTGTTTAATTTTTTTTTAGCTGACATATTTAATAGAATTGATTATTTCAGAATATGGTTCTGTTCTATTCAGATCATTTTCCCTTATAACGAATGGCTCAAATATCGTAACTATAAGAAATGAAACTTCAGACATTCGAGCTTTGCATGGCTTACGTGCAATAACCTTGCTGTCAATAATGGGTGGTATAAGATATTTCTTGTTTGTGTTTGCACCACTTCACAACTGGTTGGATTTTCTAAGGGTAACTTTGATATACCTTTCTGAGTGTTTTATAAATTCAGCTATAGTGGTTTAGGGATCCCGACAACTCTGCAGTATTGGAAATTTTTATATGCATGGACACTTTCTTGGTTGTTTCTGGATTTTTGATATGTTATAGGTATTTGGAAGCTACAAAGAACGGAATGAGATTCAACATTATAACATATTACATAAACCGTATCATTAGGTAAGTACTTTTAAGCAAAAAATATATTTTCAAAGCAGTAAGTAAGAAAAGTGATCTAACACGAAAGCACCAAGAGATATGTAAAACCCATCTCTTAGTACATATCTATTTAATTAACATAAATGTAGCGTAAACAAGGCTTCAATATTAATGCTTCAACACACGTTGAATTACTGCGGTGTTCGTTTACTGGTGTGTACGTTGGTTCATGTAATGATGCGTGTGCGTTGCGTGTGCAGCTGAATATGCGTGTTTGTGTACGTTTGCTTGTGCGTGTGACGAGTGTCTAAGTGTTTGTGACAGGCTTGGCATGTGTATGTTATATGTACGTGCATTTGAATTTATGTGTTTGTGTGCGTGTGTATTTTGCGTACGATACACATACACTCGGCCAAACTAGCATATCGGCACGTTTATCCGCCTACATACAACAGCTACATGCAAAGATACGTGTAAACTTATATGAAAACGGCCAAGGACGCGCACATTACTCGTGCAGACACGAACACAAACAAAAGCAAGCATATATACATACACCCAGCGAAACACATACACCCGCACAAACGGATATGCACTCACGCATTTATGTTCATATGCTCATGCACACGCATACAGGTACACATACATATTCAAAAACGTTAACACGCCGGCACACGTTCTCGATACAGGTGCGGGCGCGAACGAAGATGCACATGCAAACGCACTAGCACATAAATAAGCACGCATATGTATGCACTACCAGTCATGTCCGTCGGAACACAACACACACATATACACACATACATACGCACACACACACATAACTACGGACATGCAGCCACACAAATAACGACACACCCACGCACATAAACACGGATACTTACATGCATACGCAAGCAAGTACGCTCGCGCATGCGCACACGCATTTGTCTATGCACACGCGCATGTAAATGCTGATAGCCTAGTACACACATGCGTGATCGATCTCGCACCTATGCACACCCAGAAACACAAGTGCTTTCGTATTCACACGCAAACGTGCTTGTCAGAACAACGGTACACGTATACAAAAAAGACCATTTACGTGCGCATGTGCGGACGCGCATACAGACATATGCAGAGGCAGATGCGGGCTTAAGCACACGTATTTAAGCATATATACGGCCCATATCAAGCAAAAGGTGTATAGAAACACGTTCAGGTACCCGGATATGTGCAATTTGACGCATCTGTTTTCGCAAACACACACAACCATCCACAGCACACACACACACAACAATACTAACACGCACACAAACGCAAACTGGCACACATATACACTAACCTTTAAGGACATATCAGTTTATACACGCTCGTTCCTGCGCAACATTGGATTGAATTAAAACTTTTAAAAGTATTCTGAATTTAGGGCACCTTATTTGTGTTAATCACTATATCGTTTCTGATACAATTTTATACTTTGAATCACAAGGCATAAACAGCTGGTCGCAGAAAGACGTAGAAATGCGTTGTTAAAAGATGGAATATTTTATTGCATAAAAAATTATTTCAGAAAAGCAGAGTTTGCCGCTACATAGCTAAAAATGATGCCAAATGTATATCTATATTTAAATCTAAGTTTATTATTTTGGGAAACGATTGTTGCAGTATACCAGGCGGACAAGGAAAAGTGTAACGTTTTAAATTTTTCTATGCATTAAAATCATTAAAAAATTTAGTTACAAGTTGTTTTGGAGACGACACACAATGTATTGCGTTTGTTGTCTTCTATCATGTTAGAAAGCTATAAGCGGATGCATATTGTAAAGTATCTGTGTTGTTTTTCGTCATCAAGTTCATTGAAAACAGTTTATATAAATACGTAACCTCGTAACACGTACAAGTGTTACAAGCCATTTTTAGCCGTTTCGTTGTACAAAACAGTAACAACCAATTCACATATCTGGTGCATGCTTTTTGCGTCCTCGGCTTTCAATCCCTGGTTGTCGTTTCAAGTCGACTAGTTGATCGTTACGTTTTATCAGAGATAGATGGCAAGGTAATTTTCTACTTCGACTTACGGCTCACTGTACTTATTATTTGCGTGGCCGTCTGAAAGTACGGTCACTATGCGTTTGTGAAGTCCTAAATCAACTAGTTAGTAATTTCCGTTTGCTTTAAATACATCTAATTTCCCTCTTCTACAGCACAACCATATTTTAATACCGAAACAATGTATTAGTAATTTTGCTCTACAATCTATTGGCAAACGATAATGACGAAGTATGCAGATATTTCATTCCGAATCTAGTATATGGCAATCTAAATTATGGTAAACAACTGTTTCGTATGATAAAACAGGTTTCGACTCCATTACCGAAATTATTTATGAAGATCTAGTGGAATTCCAGACATGATCGGCACATGCCAAGGTCAACACAAAGGTTGTGCGGTGTGTTTGTTTGAATTGGTACTATGATCTAATCTTTCTAAACAGACTTCTGATGAGTATCGTTTTTTTGTTATAAAACTTTTGGTTGCCTTTTTTGTTTTCGCTTGAATTTAATAGTCTGTAGAATGAAATATAAAATAAGTGGATGTATGATATTCAAACCTAAATTCACAATAAGTTAAAAACATATGCATAATGTATTTCCATCCTACCAAAAATACTTGATCTATTTCTATTGCAAATACTTCAGAACATGTTATTTATGCTTATTATTGTTTGCTGCCATAAAATAACAGGTACTTAATAAACGTCAACTTTTTATTGTCAGTATCAATCTTCTTTATCGTGATTGTAGAAAAATGCTTTTAATTAAAAAAACTTGAGTAGATTAAACACCCATTTATTACACAGACGTTATCTAAATATTTATTTTCATAAGAGTAGCTTATCTAAGGATGAAGAGGGATATCCGTTTTCTTTGCATCTATGAGCATTTGATAAAAATGCATTTGAATCTACCGATGTTTACAATTTTTTTGTCTTTTCACAAGCCGTTTTTCAAGTACATATCGTCCCCTGTTTCTGTTTGGATACAAGTATCCTTTTTGAGTTACCAAATTTGATGTATGCTGTTGATGAACTGGCTCAGTGGTGAATAGGTGGTAAATATTGACAGAAACTTATTAATGTTGGTAGCACTGCTCGCCTCTTGTTACGTGATCGATTTCGTTGACATACGCTTAATTCGCGCACTTCCTCTCACACTTTTATACTTTTCGGGTACAAAGAATATGTTTGAAATGGATTATATCAATTATACAGTCATACTGCGCTAATAAAGATCGCATTAGCCAAGGGAATTTTCTTGTGAGGTGCAAAAACTACCGAACTTTAATTTTTAAACTTTCTTTAAAGTTTGTTATATGAGGATGTACAGATTTGAAACATCTAAAGTAGCTTAGAAAAAGCAAGTTTGGTTATAGAAAACACGAATAGTTATTTATTGTACAAGGGAAAAGTACTAGATTTTAACTCGAGAGTTAAAATCTTACTTTTTTGCCCATGCATAATACACTATTTTTTCTGTGACAGGCAAAACGGTGATTTAATATTGAAAATAATATTACAATATATTAAAGTCAAAAATCAATCAATGCCAAATTTGAAGTTTCAAACAAGTAATCAAATATCTGTCAATTTAATTCTGCGAGTGATTTCAAAAATTGCTTACTTAAGTTGTTTATATCGGTTGTTTTGAACGCGACGATGTTATGTTACACCCAAATGTTTCAAGTGTGGACCCGGCTATAAATTAAATATCTTCGTGTTCTTACTTATTTACACATATCAGGGAAAAAAGTACTCATTTTTTTCCCGGAGAAAAAAATAAATTCATAAAAAGTGACATTTTGTTACCTGTCAAGAAACATTAAATGCCAAATTTTTCCCGTCACAAAAAAAAATTGTTTTATATACTTTTTTTTGCCGGGGTGAACGATATAGTTCAACCACATAGTATTTAGGACTACTGACGTGAAGTCTTCTGGCATAATGTCAATAAAATTGTTATAAACAAAGATGTTTAACCAGACATGAATGCATTATTAACAGTCGATAGGTGTATTATTCATACCTTCGTAATGGTGATTTATGAATTGATCGTATGCATTTTCTCGTCTATATTAGTTACTATTCACACCATACATATTATGATTACAGAATATTTAATTGTAATACCGAATACTTTCTCATTATTATCAAAATATGATATTACACTACCAAAAAGCACAACCAATTCACAAAACATTAAAAGATTAATGACGTCATTTAGTTCCCCAAATATCATTAATAATGCGTTAGTAGTTTTCGAAAAAAGCAAACACCATGGTATTGGCGGAGATGTGTCCCTAGAAAGCCGTCATTCAGTTCTGTAGCAAAGAAAATGCGCCCTGTCCTAATATTGAGCTTTGAAACACTTTAAGTGCGCTTAAAACATTGTTTGATACACATTTACCCAATTGCCTGCACGATTCCTCTTGTTTCTTCTTCACACACCATGGGGACTAACGATGATCCTAGGAGCAATAAAGACTATTAACGAAACAGTATCTATAGGTGGTCTTCTTGTTTAAAAAACTGAAATTGTATCCATAAGTTCCCTACTTGAAACGATATTTCATAAATATTTCAGAAGCTTCAAAGTAACAACGATTATTTATGACGCACTGAGTAACATAATGAAATACTGTCTATAGACACCGTCGTTGGTTAACAATTGTTAATCGAAGGCTTTATTAACTTCTTTCATCGGTTTCTCATAATTATTTCAGAAAATGATAGGGTAGTAGCGAAATTTAGATGCATTAAATGGCACAAGCTATGTTCATATTTGTTGGTAAAATACTAAAGGTTGAGCACCGGGGTCTGACCCACTTCCCTGTCTATTGCATTTTCTTGAGAGTGTATGAGCATTAACGATGAAACACTGTCCTCTTTATAACTCTTATTAATAATAAAAAATTAAAACAAGTTTGTTAAGCTGCCTACACCCCCCTTGTGGATATAGTTTTTATTGTTCATTTCCTAAACCAAAGAATACTAACGGCGTTCTTTGAGAACTAAAAAACATTGACTATGCACTATCTGTGTGCATTTTTGTTGGTTAAAAGCTGTTAAGATGGTCTCCACGCAATTTCTCTTGTACATTTCTGAAAGCACAAAAGTATTAAGTGTTCATTTTGGATCAGGACGTAGCGATGTGTATGTGTAGTTTGTTGATTTGAATTTAAAAGTTGATCTAAAAGTAGCTTTGACTTCCTTGGTTTTTTCTCTTTCGTCACAAACCGTGGGAGCTCTAAGGATATTTGCAACATTAAGGAGTACTAACAAAGTAATACCTATACATAAATTCGTTGACAGTCGTCCTACGAGAAACAAGTACCCCTGCCACCTGTTTTACTAATTTTTTTCAAGACAGTTACCATTACTCCTAGGGTACTACAAAGCAGCTTCATTTAACACAGTTTTTTGGATATCGTGTGAAATCTGCGGAAAATGTAGTGTGCCTGAACGTTGGTTGAAAAATATAACTAGTCAAGAAAATAGAATATGTGTAGGCCATATAAATTTCCCAATAAAGTAGACAACCAAAGATGATAGTGTAACCAATGATGGACAAACGTGATGAAAGATCCATTTTATATATTGCTTTTAAAATAAGGTACAACCTATGTTGATAATTGATCTAAACATGCGCATTTAACCGCAGCAACCTATCGTAAATAAAAGCGTACCAGAAATAGTATAATACGGGTAAATATTTCCGCCATGTGATGAAGTACGATACTTCTGCAACAACTTAGAATAAAATAACATCATATCAGTAGAGCCTCTTTGCAGTTTTATAAATCCTTGATGCTGCGTGCTCTTATCTTCTTGAATTAATCGTAACCTAATAAATGGCATTACGTTTAAATTAAAGCAAAAAGATTTTTCAGCTATATACAGTTTTTCTTTAGGAATGTTTAGCTAGATGAAATCCTAAGGCAACATAGCTATTTCGTTTTTGTGGGCAGATGAACACCAATTTTCTTCTAATGGAGAAGTTAATAACAGAAACTGTCGAATATGGTCAGCTGAAAGCCAGCTTTAAATAGTTACGGAAGGTTTTTATAAAACGAAGGACATCATTTAGTACGGTTTCATAGTTAACCTTATCAAAAGGCGATAATTTTCCAAGGTAATGTAAAAGGAGGAAGTAGTACCTGGGACGGTCACTAGTGAACGATACCTGCAATTGTTAAGAAATTAGTGTCTCCATAGTTACAAAATTTGCATGAAGGTATTAAGAACATGATATTTAGACCGATGGAGCAACTCCACATATTTATTGCCAAGTTAGAGAAATGTCAAGTGTGTTTACAAGGTCGTGTTATAGGCAGACACTTTGACGATTCGTGGCTGTCAAGATTGCCTGATAATGACCTGTCGGATTACCGGTTTTTGGGTTTAAAAGTTTTGGTATTTAGAACATGATGAATCTAACTTGGGAAATTATTCCACAATAATAAAAAGAATATTCAGTCTATTATATCAGAGATGTAAAATAATGTGGTATACAATTTGGAAAAGTAGCCGGTGACTGTACTACCTGAAAATGGAGGTCATCAAAAATTTGTCTTAAGCAAAAAGAAAGCTTACCGCTAAAGTCACCTTAATTCTTTCACATTTTGTTGTTAGCTTAGTTAGTAAGAAAAGATACAATAACTAGAATAAAATTCCATACCTGATAATAACACGACACAGCTTTCTGTAGTACTACCTGATATGAGGTATACAACTTGAATTTTGTGAATACAATTTGATTAGTAATATGCTTTCATTGGATGTGTGCTTTAAAAAATGTAATATTTTAGGTTAGTACCGTCTCTTGCTATCCTTGTATTACTCCATGCCACTCTACTCAGACACGTTGGATCGGGTCCAGTTTGGCCGAAGCTCAGAGACGAATGGTTAGTTAACAATTGCCGACAGTTCTGGTGGTCTTCACTGCTCTTCGTACAGAATTATGTAAATCCTGGTATTACCGTAAGTAATGCATATTATAGCTATAGACTAATACAGAGTAGTATGTTGCAGGGTATATGTGTGTTACCAACCTGGCAACTGTCAGTAGATATGCAGCTATTTATTCTGTCGCCGTTAATTTTATTTCCTCTTAGACGATGGACAAAAATAACTCTAGCGGTACTTGGATTCTTGTATGTTTGCTGTATTATGGGACAGTTTTTGACGGCATGGTTTTATGACATAAAGGCTATTTTGGTCATGCAAACGAAGCAAGTACTCGTTAATTAAGATGGTGAAAACATTATGTTTCTAGGCTTGAAGATATAAACAATTATTTTGATCATTACTTTTTTACCACTCACACACGTGCTTCGCCTTGGTTAATCGGGTTTATACTTGGATACATTGTTTTTAGGACAAATGCAAGCAAAAAGAAGATCTTCTCTACTGGAGTAAAATCAAAGGGTTCCTTTTAGGATCTATATAGCTAGATATTTTGCAGGTTGCTTCCAGGGTATTGGTAATTGTGTTATGGATTGCTTCAATTATTTTACTCCTCCTTGTTATTTTAATGGCACGTATTTACGTGGAATACGATTACGATCGACTAAGTCATTCCGCAATGTTAGGTTTCATTCGACCACTATGGGCATTTGCAGTATCATGGGTTATATTTGCATGTGCAACAGGTTTTGGAGGTAATCCTCACAAAATTTACCTATTATGCATATTTGTTCTTTAAGGTCCAATTAACGCATTACTTTCATCAACGCCTTTTATAGTGCTATCTAGAATATCTTACAGCATGCATTTAGTATTCTTCTCCATCATGTTTCTTTTTACATATCAAACAAGACTGGGACTTGAATTTAATCATACAGATGCAGTAAAACCAAAACGAATTTAAATATTACATCATTAATTAATACAAAATTTTAGATATATAGGATCTGTTCAGACCTCACTATTTGTATTGTAGTAGGATTTGCTTGGACATTGCTTTTTGAATCGCCATTGATTACCATATGGAAACACTTTACAGGACTGACAAAAGGTAAATATGCAGAAAAGTATTAACATATCTCAAATTTTATTTTAGAGCAGAAAAGTGATTAGGTTAGCGTTTGCCTATGTAATAACCAAAATAGACACAAAAATAAAAGGCACCATTTGTAGTCTATTTGCTTAGTTGTAATCATATGCAACTAATTTTAACACATAGAAGTAGTCAGAAAAAAAGTATTGCAGTGTAGAAGAAAACAAAAATGTGCACACTGTCGTTATTCACAATGTATTTTATTATATATCCTCTAGTAGGTGACTGAACAGTCAGTTAAATAATAGCAAGGAGGTGCACAATTTGTATGTGTCGTTACCCAACGAAGCTTATTTATAGATCAGCGTGACATATTAGTTGCCATGATTAATATTGAAATATGTATCTTTGACTCAGAACCATTTGAAATAATTTCTATTATGCAACGTCTCCTACTACCAACTCAAACACAAAAGTGCAACTAGCCACAATTACATTTAAAGACACTTTAAAGTTCTGATTGTGCTATGAGAATTGTAACACCTTTATTACGTGAAATCTAAATTCAGATACAGGGTTTAATTTGTGGGTTCTTTCCTTTTTATTACCAAAGCATAACTTGCCAGACGTCAATGCACAGCAATCGTAACCCGCCATACAAAAACAAATAGCTATTTAGCAGGAAAAATGTACCGTTACAAATTTTTGTAACGGTACATTTTTCCTGCGGCAATTTCAAATTACAGCTTCCTAAATTTCTTGGATTCGCTCTCCAAATTTCCATGTGTTCTTTATTTTACAGTTTAGCTTCATAGCACTAAATGAAATTCTCTGTTTGGATGCTGGTAAAGTTATCTATATGCAGTTAGTTTCTTTCTTATAATTTACACTTCATTTAAATAAAATACTATGCATATAATCCTTATACATTTATTCTCAATACCTCGGTCCAGTTAATAGGTTTGGTCGTGTTATTATTTTTCGAAATTAGTTGTGCTGAAAATTACGTCAAGTAACTAATGCAGTTTGTGTCATTAGGTACATTTCTTAATTACCTGGAGAAATAAGTTAGCAAGCGGTTTGTAAAGCCAAAAGTTTCAGGAAATGGTTGATTATCTGGTTGATATTAAAAATATTTGGCTTACCTAATATTTCACAAGTGTTTTGGCGATTCAGGGCTATTATAAAACCCTATTTTTTTCAAAATAGCGGTATCTGTTAAACTTATATTTTACCATGAAATGTAGATTTAATTTTACGAATAAAAGAACATATGGCTTTAAGTCTACAAGTAGTTGATTCAAAGTAGCAGGTTCAAGCAAAAGCTTTGTGATTTTATTCTACATATGACATACGTCCAAAGTCTTATTAAAATTTCTTCTGTTTAGTTAAGAAAATTATACATTTTCAATTTATCATAATAAAATACGGAAACATTTTTATTCCACAAATATGCGTTTCAATTTTTTTATTCTAATAATTTTTCTGCAAGGTTATAGTTTTTCAACTTCTTTTATCTTCCGTCTGAGATCTTATGTCTTTTGCAGCCTCCGCAAGCAAAAGCGGTCAAGTCTAGCTGTGCATTGGTAATTTATTTATACACTGTTTTGCACCTATTTTTTTCCTTACACCCGAAAAGGGTAGGGTGAAAATTAGCAAAAGAAAGGGTTGCTTACCACAGCCACACTCGACCAACTTATTTTAATTTTAAAAATTGAGTAGTATTTCGTACAAAAGACAAAATACATCCCGGGTTCGAATCCGACACGATCCGCTTGAGAAACTTAGGCGAGCATTTTTCACAAAAATATGCTCTCGTTCGGATGAGAGGTAAAATGGAGGTCCCGTGTGTGAGTGTTATCACGCACGTTAAAGATCCCTACCTTGCTTGGAACAGCAAGGGGTTCGGCAAAATCAAAATTTTTCAGGTAATAAAACTCACCTCCTGGCCAATGTAGTGCCTTCGAGAGGAGCATTGGAAAATCACATGTAGGGTAACTACTTACAAAAAGAAACCAAAAAAAAAAAGATCTCTGCATCTAGCTGTAGCGTACTATAAAAATTAGCTTAATATAAGATGGTAGTTTAAACAATTTACAGATATATGAGGAATTATATCTATTAGTTTAAAAACGCTGATTTACTAACTAGAAATGTGCGAGAATTGTGAGACACAAATACTTTTGCTGTAGACAACGCATGCGATATTGGTGGCTCACAGCGGTCACAAACTAGAAGTTTCAGTTACACGACAACATAAGCTAAAGATAATAACGGTCCAGCTGTATGTCTGCAAAGTAGGGTTTGTGCTATGTTGTTTAAGAAATATAATATTTATGTTACATGCTTTCTTGATCTAAGGAAGAATTACTTCCGTATCTTATATTCTTCATACTCAAAGGTTGTCAAATTTATTGTGGTGGTTTTTAAGACTAAGAAATAATATCATGTTTACTTTGTACTCTAAAGTATTACAGTTTTATGATTAATTGGTTTTGATTAATAATGTATAGCTATGACCTAATTGTCTTGACACGAAGAACTTTCACACGCTAAATTTATGCGAATTCAGAAAATGAAAGGTGCATTTCTCTGGGCCTAGTTAAGGTTTTAAGTAAGAAAATATTACATATGTTAGAAAAACGAAATAAAATATTTCAATTTATGTCTTAATTCTTCTGGCCGACTTGTGTCAAAGATATCTTGAATCGTGTATGGACTGAAAAATTTTGTTATAAAGTAATTTGTCTTTACCATTCAAACAGTTAACATTTAACTTGAGTCGGTTGGTTAACCTTTAAGGAACATCGAACTAATTATTGCTGTGGGTAATTGAAGTTTGGATAATACCATACCATGTTGGTTGCTTTTAATTTTAGGGACACCTTAGTTCCCGTTTAATCTACCACTTTATGTTGGACAAAGGCATTTTAATTCAAACCAGCCAGTTTCTTTTCGAAGGAGTAGGATCTGGTCAAAGCAAATTAAATCAAGGAGATAATGGTTTTTATCGAAGTTCGAATAAACTATAGTCAAAAATGGCTTATCAGGGATTTATGAATAAATTTCTGGAACCATAGCCTACAGTAACGGTAAATGAATAATTTTTTTTATTTACTGTATGAAATTTATAAAAGTACCACAGTACGTTCTTGTAATTAGGTTAAGAATTCAGATACTAATCTTGTTAACCGAAAACATTTTCTAATAATTAAACAATTTGTGATATACATTGGGTTTCCAATTTTGGTTTGAGAACGCTTATATATACTTGTAATGAAAATATAATTGTGCAGTAGTCATATATTGTCGTTTTTAACAGCCAGTACGAAGATAATAATTCTAGTGTTGTTCTACTGAATATATTGCAATTACCTTGAGGCACAATTAAAATTCAAGTAATTTAACATACGATTTTGGAAACTTGCAGACATCAGTTTCAAGATTGGGTGGCGACCTATACAATTCCCGATTCAAACATACTTCACACACGATAGCATTGCGGGACCTCTTACAAACACTTACACCATCCATCCCACCGAGTTATTCGGCAACCGTTCTTGTTAATCCAGCCTAGGTTTTCTGTATTTTCGCGAAACAAGATTTTTAGCGGGGTACTTCATTGATCGTCTGATTACCGGCTAGTCTTTGGTGGCCAAACTTGTACGTAACAAAGTGGATTCCTGACTTGGCGAGTATTTCTAATTCCGGCTTCTTAATGTTGCTATAAAATTCTGACACAGTTGCATATTTCAAATACAGGTGAGTCAACTTGGGTAGTTTTTTTGCAGCTTCTTATCTATGCTGAGAAATAAAGCTCGATACTTGTTCTTAATAAAATTTCTAAATTGTCAGTAAGCTCGGTAAACTTTGAGCTCTACTGGTCTGTCATTCGCATTTCAAGCAGCTGTAAGTGAACTGTATCGGGATCAATATGGCGAGGAATCAATTCCAGCCCCCTAATCCTGATTCTTAAAGAGTTCATGATGAATTTCAATGTTGGTGTACTTCGCCTGAATTCTATAAATTTTTCAAGTAAATCACCTGTCATTATTTTATAGCAATATTGTTTTCTTCGTCATACTCCTTTAAATTCTTGAAACGATGCAGTGAGCCTGCCTTCATATCTGTGCAAAAAAGGATCGTTTTTTCTTAGAAGCACACCAACTCTTCTGTAATGGTGTAGACTGGGATTCTTTTTTCGTAAAGCTTGATATTTAGTTCATTTAATAATAGTAATTACTACAATCAATTGCCTGAGATTTTCCAATATATAGCAACTATAGCACTATTAAATAGCACTATTAAAGTTATATAGAGGGCTTATTAGTTTTTACACTTTCTATTTATAGAAACAATAAGTCCTATCAGTAACGTACAGTGAAACCTCCAAACCTCTTACCTTCAGCTTTCAGTACATTAAATCATTGCAATAACTTTTCTTCTTAATTGGGATTCATCTCTTACGAAAGTAAAATAACTACAAATCGGAAAAAAAAGACAATTCAACTAAGCCAACATGTGCACTCACTCCTATTTGAGGGATAACTTATGTATCATTTGTATTACGGGCGATGAAATGTACCTGGATAGGGGGAAAGGAGCCAGAAAAATAAATATATTAAAAACCCATAAGCGACATCTAATTATTTATACAAGCATCCATACATCTATAGCATGTTTGGTCAATACAGAAACCTTTACTCTTTACCTATACTATACATGAGAAAAATTATTATGAACCACCAGTGATACATATTTTAATCGCAGTATTAAACTGCAATTACTTTCTGTGAACCAAAACAAAAATGACTTTTCCTATTGTCATTTAAAATTAGATTACATGAAAAAAGCTCACCAAATGCAATATTTAAAAACACATAAATCTAAAACAAACCTTCTCACGAGAATGCTGGAATAAGTTTTTATAGTTTGTAGATAAATTTTAAAATCGCCCTAGGGTGTGTATTTTATATATGTATTTCTGATCAGCTTTATTGAAAGTCGAATGGAAGAAGTGTGTATTTCATGAATGGCCTGTTGTAAACTTAAAAGGGAGAACGAAAATATTTACTTTCCTAAATAATAAGTTTCAATGGCATTTTAAATATCTTTTATAGAGTGCTTATTGGAAGTTGATTTTCTTTACCTGACATACATTTTAAAAATACTTATGGGTATAGAAAATAATATTGACGTAACGAATAATTGTATAATAAATTACTTTTAAATGTCTGTTTAAACATATTTTTTATAGAGCTTGTCAGTGTATTTGTAGTATTAATGTAAGAAGCTATTCCGAAATCTGCATGAGATATTGAATAAAAACGCCTGTCATACCAAAATATTTACGAAACGATTCCTCGTTGAGTAATCACAGAACTCGTAGGTTTACTATTTCAGATATAATATCCTGTATACTGCTAAATTCTAAGTTATCTATCAAGTTTTGTGTAGGTACGAATTAACTAACAATATGAGACTACAGTTTTGTTATGAGGTCAAGCTACACAAAAGACTTCGATAATATAAAGTTAGCCAATAAGAGCGACAATCGGAATTACAGCGAAAGTTCTCAAAATTTGTGTCTGCCAGACAACTGGACATGGAGTAAAAGTTGATTTTTTTATTCCAACTAGAGAGCAACAGCTATATGGAACAAATAAAGAAAACAGTTCAATGACAACAAATGTACAGAAAAAGTATGAAAACCAATATGAATTCTATACGTTCAACTAGCTCAAGCAGACTGTAATCCTGATTTTCGAACTGGTTGAATGTCCAGCTCGAAAATAAAGACTACAATCCAGTGAACCTAGATATAACGCAAGCTTAAACAAATGCTTTTAACAAAATTGCAAAAGGCAAATATTTAACAAATAATTTGAACTTTTTCAACCGGGGAAGCTATTTGAAATACAATTATATAATTTCAAATAATCACGAAATCGTTGGCTGGGACAGTTTGAGTTATTCCAACATTTACGTTGAAATATATAACAAATTTATGTGTAAAATAGGAAGGTTACCTACTGGCAAAAAGATAGGAAATCATATACTGAATTTTGTCAACTAAAGAGCATGCTAGGGCGACATTTTTTTACATGCTGAAGAAAATACATAATTTTCCTAGACTTCGGGTAAAAATATATATATATATATATATGTATCTGGCTGAGAATAGTTACATGGTATACGATTAAACTGATGCGTTTTCATAGCTAATAACTACCTTTCGGGGTAAATGTAATGCTTGTAGGTAACAATCAAATCCGCTTTGTATGTATTCAATCGCTATCAACCAAACTTACGAAGTAAGTTAGGTTAATATAATCGCTACGTCGTCGTTGTCGCCGCCGTCGCCGCCGTCGTCCGTTGCCATATTCCCATAATTATACAATAAATAATATATATGTACCTTGTTTAGTTTTTTACGCTGATTACAAATATGCTATACACTTTTCGATATCTCATTTAGTTTTCGAGATAATAGAATTTATTTGAGAAATGTTAACAGTACAAACTAATATAAACTTTAATAGATATCCAAATGATTCTTATTATCATTTCGGCTTCAGTATCACATCATATAATTTTTGTGCAAAAGAAGATCAATTAGTTCGCGAGCCTTTTAGCTGTAGTTCATTGCGCTGGAAATGGCAGGGATGTGATACATGGAGATCACTATGAAGCAATCATTCCTAATTCGGCTGAAGATATTACAACCGTACATCAAACTGACTTATTCGGAGTAACACAATACCCAGGACTAATCACAGAATATATGTTAACAATTTTAATTGATTATTCTCTATTTTTCTGTTTGCTTGAGTGGTGCTGAGAGCTTATATCATTAACTAGTCCGACTCAAACTTGATTAAAACAATAAAATTTATTAAATTATATTTATAATAATAAAATTTTGTTTAACATTTAAGTACTAGTTATTTAATTTAAAATATATAATTTCCCTTTATAAAATTTCCGTAAGTTTGGTTGTAAGGCGAGTTAAGGTTCGAGCCTTTGGAGCTGTGTTTTTAAAAAACAACTTAAACACTTAACAAATTTATTTGATTTGAAACAGATAACTTGTACATAATAACTTTAAAAATAATTATTGTACTGGGCGAGTAGTCTAGGTAGACAACAATGCAAAAGCTGTATTACTCAGACTGACTGCCGGGCCTTGAGCTCCCGGGCTTTTTATAATAACCTGCCCCTCACACGGCTGTGGGAACTTGCAGATCTCTTGTCTGCTTTACACTTTGTTACAATGTATCAATCTTAATTCTAAGTAATTGCGGTATGTTGACCGCCTGTGACCTGCCACCTGCAGTATCACTGCCCTCACGGATGCAAAGTTGCATGTCCGTTCACATGAACTGTCGATAACCTCTCTGGGTTATCCTTGTGTTACAATGTTGCAATGGACTTATACTTTATTTAACAATTTCTAATAATTCCTATTAGATTTAATATTTCAATATATATAGGTAATTGGGGGATACATAACTCCTCCCACCGTAAATGAAAAATTAAGGTTTTTCTTAATTTTTAAATACATAAAATTCATTATTTAAATTCATTTAAAATTCATTATTTCTAAAGGTATACTTATTGTTTCTTTTTTTCTCTTTGTTTCCTTAAATCTAGAACTGTTTCCTTCATTCTTATATCTAAGGTACATTTTGTAAAATACATATATAATTACAAAAATTATTAAAATGATCAATACAATTGTCCAAACACTTATATTATTATAATGTAACTTTGGCGTTTTGAGTTCACTTAATTGTTCTTTATTACTTTCCACTAATTTCACGTCTAAGTCTAGATGCTCTAGCTTCATAGGTTTCTTGATTATTTCTTTGTCTTTTTGTTGTATCTTGAACTGTAGTTCCGGTAGGTTTGCAAGTTTCTTTGTTGCTATGGGATCTTGGTAAACTCTGATTACTTCATCCTTCAATTTCACATAACAGTCTTCTTTGAGGGTAATTAGTTTGCTTCCGATTAATGCTTGGTTATTTTCATCTTGATTGCAGTGGATGGTTGCTATTACTTCTGTTGGGAAAATGGCTATTCATTTGTTATCTGTAACTTTTTGAATTTTCATGTTAGTTATTTGCAAATGTTTGGTTTCACAGTTTTCGTAGTGATTTGAGAATTTTAATAGTTGTACATCACAAGGGCTGTCTTCTTTAATGGTTGTTGTCGTCATCGATTGACATAAATATTGGTTTGGTGTTACTTCAGTACATTTTTCGTTTGTATAACCATATCTCAGTTCATTTAGGGATAGGAATTTGGTTTTGGGTATGATTACTTGGTATGTGCTAGTAACTTTTGTTGGAAAAGCAAATAAATGATAATAATTATAATTGTTACTTTCTACTATCTGGATTTCTAATAAAAATATTATTTCGTTATTCTTAATGTTGCTAAAATTTGTTGCATTAAATTAAGGGTTGATATTATTTGAGTAAATGTTGTATTTTGTACACTGCCTAATTTAATTGGTAGTATACCGGGGTTGTTTTTATAATTTCTATTATTACTTGGTTGTCCGTTCTATCTGGGCGGAGGTTGACGGTAAGGGTGATGACTGTCCATCTGAAATTACAGGGTGTCTTAGGTTTTCAAATGAATGTACTTTGTTATTTTACCGTTGTCTACTACTGCTATGTTTTTATCTGATATTTTCTTAATTTTGAATGGTCCTAAATTTCTGGGTGCTGTTTTATGTCGCTTGCTTTGAAAGTGTTTCTCATACACGGTTTGTCCTATTGAAAATTTATTTGAGTCGGTATTTTTATTTCGGGTTGTGGTTATTCGTTCCTTATCGTTCTCTAATTTATCTTTTACCTTGTCGTAAGTTATTTTTAGTTTTTGTTTGTGATCTTTCGCATATTGTTGATATACTTACTTATTGTAGTGTATGTCATAGGGATTTTGTGAATCTGAATGTCCTAAGGTTAATTCTAAGGGTGTAAAATTTGTTGATGAGTGAATTGTGTTATTATAGGCGATTAGTGCGTATGACATTAAATTGGTTATATGTTCCTTTTTATAATTTATTCTTAATAATCGAATTTGTTCTAACAGGGTTAAATGTAGTCGTTCAATTAGTCCGTTTGATTCAGGGTGGTTTTCTGCTATGAAATGAATTTCTATTTTGTGAAGTTCTAAAGTGTTTTGTATTGTCTCATTTTTAAATTCGCTACCATTGTCTAGAGTTATTGATTCGGGTGTTCCGTAAAAGGTGAAATATTGTAAAAATCCTTGGGTGACGTCTATGCTATTTTTGGATGTGATTGGTATTGCTTGGCCTATTTTTGTGAATGCGTCTACAATTGTTAGATAGTTTTGTGCTTCTACTACTAGAGTATCGGCATGTAGTTTTTGAAATGGTTTGTCGGGTGTTTTGGTTAACATTAAGGGTATCTTTGGGGGTTTCCTATCGTATTTCGCTCTGTCACATAGTTCGCATTGGTTAATAAAATCTGTGGTCAATTCCTTCATGTCTTTAAAATAATAACGTCTTACAAGTTGCTTTATAGTTTCGTTAATTCCACGATGGTTGGTTTTTCCTTCGTGTTGATTCCTAATTACATCGTTTATTTCGTCAGGGTCGTCTAGTGTAATTAATTTTCTAGTACATCTGATGAGTTCAGGGCCAGAGTTATTGAATAATTTAATGTATAATTCTGAAAATCTTTGGTATAAATGTTCGGTGTTGAAATAAAAATAAAATCGTTTTTCTCGGGGTGTATTCTTTTAAAATTTTAATTATTTGTTCCTCGTTGTCATCTTTAGTTATTTGAATTTGGTATATCTTTTTGTTATCTACTTTTGTATATTTTACTGGATTGGGGTTATTTAAAACTTCGGTTATTATAAATTGGTTGGGTTTCATATCGATTGCTTCGTTTAAAATTCTAATCGCGTTTTTTGGTTCTTTGTTTTGTGTCGAATGTATCGTGTCGATCTCGTCTGGATCTTCCCTTATTTCTGCTTCGTCTACGTTTCCTATAATGGATTCCGTTTCTAATGCATTGAGTTGGATTTTACTTAAAGCGTCTGCGTTGTTGTTATAGATTCCCTTTTTGTATATAATTTCGTAATCGTACTCTTCGAGTCTGATTCTCCTTCTTTGTAATTTTGAATTCGGTTCTTTCAGTTTGCATAGCCATACTAGTGGTCTTGATCGGTGTATATGTAAAATTTTCTTCCGTATAAATAAGGTCTAAAATATTTAGTTGCCCAAATTATGGCTAATAATACTTTTTCTATGGTACTATATTTTTGTTCGGTTTCATTCAGGGTTCTGGATGCGTAGCTGATGGGTTTATCGCTACCTACTTTTCGTTGGCTCAATACTGCGCCTAATGCTACATTCGATGCGTCTGTCGTCAGTATAAATGGTTTTGTAAAGTCTGGGTATTCTAATACAGGGTGATTGGTTAATATGTTTTTAATTTTGTCTACGGCTTTAATAAATTCCGGGGTGTGTTCAATCTTGTTTCCCTTTTTTAAACAGTTTGTCAGGGGTTTGGTTATATGAGCGTAACCTTTAATGAATTTGCGGTAGTAACCACTAAGTCCTAGAAATCCTTTAATTTCTTTGGTTGTCTTTGGTAATGGGTAATTTAGAACTGCATTTGTTTCGTCTGGATTTGGCATTACTCCTTGGAGTGTTATTACATGTCCTAAAAATGATACTTCTTTTTGTAAAAATTCACTTTTGTCTAATTGTACTTTAAAATGTGCTTGTCTAAGTCTTTCGAATACTTCTTTCAATCTTTCTATGTGTTCTACCAATGATGTGGAATAAACTATGATGTCGTTAAGGTATACAAGTCATTTTTCATTGTGTATTCCTCGTAGTATATTGTCCATGACTCTCTGGAAAGTAGCGGGTGCGTTCTTTAATCCAAATGGCATTCGTTTGTACTCGTAATGTCCTCTAGGTGTGCTGAAGGCTGTTTTTGATATGTCTTTTTCTTCCATCTCTACCTGATGGTATCCTGATGCTAGGTCTAATGTTGAAAAGTATTGGCATTTGCCTAATTAACAACTGTTAAAACATATATTTGGTCATAAGCACTATATGGAATAATAAGATGCACTAAATAGTTGAAATTGTAGTGTTCAGCCTTTTTAATTTAAAGTATAAAATTATGTAGCCCTTACCAAAGAATTCATGGTTGCCTCTTCAACCTCCTTAATTGCAGACTGTTGGAAACTACGCCAAGTGGTAAGCTGCTATGGTTTATATACTCTTATGCTTTGTATAATTATTCCTATTTCCTTATAAGTTTAACATCCTTATACGCTTGCTAACTCTTGCAACGTCCGCAGTGGTAGTTGTAATTTACAAATTATTTTAAGTTAATGACCTAGATAATTAAAATTTACTGTAAATTGAAATAGTTTTTTTATAGAGCTATAAAGCTATAAACCATGTGCTGTATGTTAAACTTATTGCGTATTATTAAAGTTGTATTTTCTTCTGTATCGTATAAATATAAAAATCAGTGATACCAGAGATTTGGTACTTACAAGAATTATAAATTTGGAAGATTCTGTAGGGTGTTTGATGATTTCTTAAAGAATTTAGTAAAGCTTCGCAATTATTTCTCTTGTACTGAAAGCAATTTTAATTTCTGAATGAATTAATACAAAGAAACGTGTGACTGTTATTGTCCTCTTACATTACTTTCAGAAATTAGTGCATTAAGTTTAAATTGTTCTTTCACCATTGCGAATTCGGTATCTTTACAGAGTAATGAAGTATTCGCCATTATCTTAAGTTGAGACGAATAGGAATAAGTGTTGTATTATTTGACAAACTATTGAATCAAAATATTTAGAAACTGCTAATATGAACTTCCAAGAAAGAGAATTTATGCGAAGGTTGCTGCTTGCTATTCGAACAGATATTGCAAATGCATGCTGTGTTATATAAAATGGAAATGAGTTACTGTTTCTGCTAAAATTGAGTGAATATTCAACTGCTCGGTGTACCAAATTAGTTGCTCAATATTCAGAAACAGTGAAATTTGCAAAGAGGAAAAGCAGTATTTACATAAAGTGCAGGTTATTTCTAATTTTCGCTTTTTATGTTTCTATTCTGTTAAAAAGAACTTCTTGTAGATAACACAATAATTTAAATTATTTTACATGCATTTTGCAACTTGATAGCGCATAGTTGACAAATATTCAAAAATACCATGATAATGTTACAAAAAATCAATACGTGCCATTAAAAATGATAAATCCTGTAATTCTTGCGAAGCGCTTGAATTATCATTGTGGAGTCATGATGGGTCGGAGACTTCTGTATATCCTGGAATATTTCGAGGTCTTGTATATTTCACTACTGAATTTCAAACTCTGCACGAACATTAAAAAAGGCGTCCGCGTACAAAGGCACTTCCAGACATATTTAAAATAATTTATTTAGTTGTACGCGGTGAATTTCGATAACTCAAAAAGCAAGATGGGTGGACTGTATTTTTCTATAGCGTGTTTCAAACAAGCAACACAATTAATTACTGTTTATACACAAGAAACAAAGTAACGTTTATTCTTAGTACTCACCTGCGACGGCAACGATGAAAGAAGTTGTAACCAATTAATAGTTTGTAGCACACAAACTAGAGCGGTTCAAACAAAGTGCATAATATCCAATTAGCGGCATGTAACACGTGCACACTGGACGCGGCATATGGACAAAACTATGCGAACACCAACGCGGTGTGTAACAATTCACAAACAAAACGGCACTATAAAGTACGATTGCGGTTTTTACGATAACATTTTCAGCGGCTTTTAATAAGCGAGGATATGCGGTTTCTTCAACAATATTTATTGAGCGGTTTCAAATACTAGAGCGACTTGTTGCTACAGCGGTTTGATAACATTCTTCTAATATGATCACAACGGCCACGCCTGGCGATAAATCGGCGGAGAGCCGCGAGAAAGGCGTCCGTTGACAAGTCATATACGACTTCAAGGTGCAGCGCCTTGGTAGCCATACAGATAAAAAGACATAGATACGATTTGAAAACTTTAGCGCCCCGTTGTCAAGACATAGTAGTGGAAAAGGGACCAGCGAAATCGACGCCCGAACACAAAAAAGGTTTGACTTGAGTAACTCGACATGAAGGCAGGTTGCCCATGGGCGGTTGCAATGCGACAGGATTGGTCTTTCAGCACGTTAAACAGTGACTCAAAATACGACGGATAGATCGTCTGCCACAGATAATTCAGAAGTGCTGACTGACGAGAAAATGAACCATTTGAGCACCCGCGTGGAAGTATTTCAAGTGAACATAAGTAACATACAGATCGGTGAATCGACTTTTGCTAGGCAACAAAGGGGGAACTTACGGTCCGAGAACAAAGGTGCGTGAGTCAGACGACTTCGGACTCGCAAAATTCCATCACGAATAAAGGGGGACAATTTGCAAAAACTCTTTTTTAAAAGAGAATCAGAATGAATGGCTTCAAGTTCGATAGCGAACTAAGACTGTTGAGTATACACAAGCAAATGAGTTAAAGCATTGTGCAACTCAGAAGATGATAAAGGTCCGGAGTACGTTTCGAGTGGATGGCGTAAATTATGACGAAAGCGGAGAATCCAAGCAACGATGCGAATAATAAAAGGAAAGGAAGAGTGATTCTCTAGAATTGATTGAATCCAAGAGGATTTGACGACAGCGGATTATTAACAATAGAGCGCTGTTCAGTGAGAACTTCAGTAGTATCTGAAGGCGGAATATATGTGCTGTAGTTTTCGAAAGACCCATATAAGATTGGTGAAGTCGCCCACCATAGAGAACATTGGCACAAGTCGGTAGGGAGTAAACCACGTAACCCGACGTCAGCAGGATGGAGGGGATGTGATGCCAAGAGGCGCGAGACGTGTTGTCCGGAATGTAAGCAACACGATTGGCGACGAAAGTCTTCCAACGCTGCGGCGGGGAACGAATCCAGGAAAGGACTACCATGGAGTCAGACCAACAATAAATTTTATGAAAAGTAAGGTTTGAATCAAAAGTTTTGAGGACAAAGGTTAATAACTTTGATGCCAAAGTGGCGGCCAACAATTCGAGACGAGGCAAAGAGATTGTACGAAAGGGTGCGACTTTAGACTTAGCGCACACTAAGCGAACCTCAACTACGGAAGGAGTAACAAAGCGAAAATAAACGACAGCACAGTAACCACGTTCGGAAGCGTCAGCAAAGCAATGAACTTCGCACGTAGTAAACTGTGGCGGGATAAGCAAGCGGGTTAAAGCAAAATCCGAAAAAAGCGGTAACTCATACAACTATCTCTCCCACAAACGGAGAAGGTCAGGGGGAGGAGAAGCGTCCCAATCTAACTTTAATGACCATAAACGTTGAATCTAGTGTTTAACCAAAAAAGTAAGAGGGGATAAAAGTGCCATGGGGTCAAAAATGCTGGCTAAGTTTGAAAGTAGGTTGCGTTTGGTACAGGAGGTACTTACTGGCTGAACTAGAAAACAAAAATTGTCTGAAGCGGGATTCCATTGAAGACCTAAAACTTTTAAAGGTTGAGTGTCAGGATCCTCAAAGGAGCGGGGTTGCGTGAGTTGCTGCGTAGCGGAAAGATCCTTTAATAATGCGGGGTGGTTACTTGACCATTTATAAAGTTCAAAACCACACAAGTTTTTAAAGAGCAATTAGTTGGTTACGAAGAGCGAGAGTTGATTCAATAGAATCACCACCAGAAGCGATGTCATCAATATAAGTATGATGGCGAAGTGCAAAAGCGGCTAACGGATAAGAATTTCCTTCGTCCACGGCCAACTGCTGAAGCGTTCGTATGGCAAGAAAGGGAGCACAATTGATTCCATACGTAACGGTATTTAATTTAAAATCCTGAATGGGCTCCTCAGGGGAGAAGCGCCAAACAATTCGTTGATAGTCACACTGAGCGGGATTGACAAGAATTTGTCTGTACATCTGACGAATATCGGCAGTGACGACATAAGGATGTAAACGAAATTGTAACAAAATGGCAGTAATATCGGGTTGCAACTTTGGCCCAACAAATAAGTGATCGTTTAAGGACGATTTCGACAGAGTTTTGGCGGATGCGTTGAAAACCACTCGTAATTTCGTACTTACGCTGTCGGGTTTCACAACGCAATGATGCGGGATGTAATAAGTAAAGTTTGAATGAGACCCAATAACAACAGATTGTATATGGTGAGACTCAAGATAATCACGCATAAACGAAACGTATTGTTCGTAAACACGATGTTGCTTGAGTAAACGATTTTCCAAGGCGACAAATCGTTGTAAGGCAAGATCACGACTACCTCGAAAAAGTGGTTCATGATCTCTAAACGGCAGTGAGACGATATAGCGACCTTGTTCATTGCGGCGAATTGTATCGACAAAATGTTTTTCCACAAGAGCTTCTTCAGGTGTGAAAGATTGAGCGGCGGGGACAGCTTCGACTTCCCAGAACTTAGCGACGATATTTTCTCATGGGGAAGTAGAATCTGTCATGCAAAACAAACTAGTTATATCAGAAGCGGGCAAGGAAGGTATGTTTTCCATTAAAACATAGCCAAAGATGATATTAAGAGCAACAGGTGTATCACTGTCACCCTGGATGCGACCGTTTAATAACACTTGGGGGAAAATATCCTCGCCAAGCAAAAAATCAATGGGACCAGATTGAGCAAAAAGCGGATCAGCTAGCTTGAGGTTAGCCAGATGATTGCAATGTTCCAAAGAAATATTCGAAGTAGGCAAATTCTCACAAATTTTGGGAAGGACTACAGCTTGAAAATTAATAATCGGTGAAGAAACACCTATTGGTTTGATTGAAACGGCGACCGTGCCATGCTGAGCAGCAGAGCGCATGGAACCTAAACCACTAAGAGTAAGCAAATGTGGAGTAGTACGAAAACCTAAACGTTTCACACTACATTGCGAAATAAAAGAAGTCATACTTCCCGAATCGAGTAAACCGCGAAATTGTTGGTAAGAACCAGAGCAATCAGCAATTTCCACTTGAACCGTGGAAAGTAAAACGACAGAAGGTTTAGCTAAAGAATCAAACAAAACGACGTTTGAAGTTGACGGACCACTACAGCTGAACGAAGTCGATGATTCCTCAGAGGCACGAAAGGCGAAAGGCTTGTAGCGGTCTTGAGTTGCGGGAATACTACGAGGTGATACCTTAGAGGCAGCGGTGTCCGGCTCAAGCGAGCCTGGTTATTAGCAGCGAAAACGAAATTGTAACAAAATGGCAGTAATATCGGGTTGCAACTTTGGCCCAACAAATAAGTGATCGTTTAAGGACGATTTCGACAGAGTTTTCGCGGATGCGTTGAAAACCACTCGTAATTTCGTACTTACGCTGTCGGGTTTCACAACGCAATGATGCGGGATGTAATAAGTAAAGTCTGAATGAGACCCAATAACAACAGATTGTATATGGTGAGACTCAAGATAAGCACGCATAAACGAAACGTATTGTTCGTAAACACGAGGTTGCTTGAGTAAACGATTTTCCAAAGCGGCAAATCGTTGTAAGGCAAGATCACGACTACCTGGAAAAAGTGGTTTATGATCTCTAAACGGCAGTGAGACGATATAGCGACCTTGTTCATTGCGGCGAATTGTATCGACAAAATGTTTTTCCACAAGAGCTTCTTCAGGTGTGAAAGATTGAGCGGCGGGGACAGCTTCGACTTCCCAGAACTTAGCGACGATATCTTCCCATGGGGAAGTAGAATCTGTCATGCAAAACAAACTAGTTATATCAGAAGCGGGCAAGGAAGGTATGTTTCCCATTAAAACATAGCCAAAGATGGTATTAAGAGCAACAGGTGTATCACTGTCACCCTGGATGCGACCGTTTAATAACACTTGGGGGAAAATATCTGCGCCAAGCAAAAAATCAATGGGACCAGATTGAGCAAAAAGCGGATCAGCTAGCTTGAGGTTAGCCAGATGATTGCAATGTTCCAAAGAAATATTCGAAGTAGGCAAATTCTCACAAATTTTGGGAAGGACTACAGCTTGAAAATTAATAATCGGTGAAGAAACACCTATTGGTTTGATTGAAACGGCGACCGTGCCATGCTGAGCAGCAGAGCGCATGGAACCTAAACCACTAAGAGTAAGCGAATGTGGAGTAGTACGAAAACCTAAACGTTTCACACTACATTGCGAAATAAAAGAAGTCATACTTCCCGAATCGAGTAAACCGCGAAATTGTTGGTAAGAACCAGAGCAATCAGCAATTTCCACTTGAACCGTGGAAAGTAAAACGACAGAAGGTTTAGCTAAAGAATTAAACAAAACGACGTTCGAAGTTGACGGACCACTACAGCTGAACGAAGTCGATGATTCCTCAGAGGCACGAAAGGCGAAAGGCTTGTAGCGGTCTTGAGTTGCGGGAATACTACGAGGTGATACCTTAGAGACAGCGGTGTCCGGGCTCAAGCGAGCCTGGTTATTAGCAGCGAAAACAGATTTAGATGAAACGCGATCGAAGTGCAATAACGAATGATGACGTTGATTACATTGGCGGCATGAAAAAGTAGACTGACATTTATTTAAAATGTGAGAATTACTCAAGCAATTAATACAAAGATGTTGATTTTTTGCAAAATTGTAGAGTTCTTTCGAGGAACGTTTACCGAAATCATTACAACGATAAAGATTGTGGTTTTGTTTACAAAGCGCACATTTATTAGAATTAGTTTTTGTTTGAACTAACATAGAAACTGCGGTTCCAGGTTTAGACGAATTGCTAAAGTGAATAACTTTGTTTAAATCAGTTTTATGATTTACCGACAAATTAGATAAGGATTTACAGGTATTTTCGAGATAAGCAATTAACTTTTTATAAGATGGAATTGCGGTAGGGTCTTGATGTAATTCGAAACTCCGAGCGGTGTGTATATCCAACCTGTTCAATATCATTTGTACAAGAATAAAATCCCAATGTTCGACGGGAAGATCAAATTTTTTAAGTGCCTGTAAGTTGTCCGCAAAAGTATCCACTAATTTTTGTAAACCGACGGGGTTATCGGAGTTGAGTTTAGGAAATTTATCAATATTGTTCCAGAGAGTAGCGGTAATACGTTGAATATTACAATATTTGTCACGAAGTTTTGTATAAGCAATAGCATAATTAGCTGCAGTCAAGTCAAAAATTTTTATCGTTGTACGTGCGGAATATTTTAATGATGATTGAAGGTACGAAAATTTATCTGTCAGCCAAGTCGGTATGTAAGTGTACCAGACTATCAAAACGGTCATGAAACTCTCAAACAGCGTGGTTTCACCATAAAATGTAAGCAACGACAGCGGCGGTAATAATACCTTTGATCTTGAGGTATCTAGCGGCGGCGAAGTAACCTCAACCTGAGAAGATTGAGTACTAAACAACTTATAATATATAGCTTTAATTTGAAAGTAATTACTGTCAAAACGTTTTTGTATAACGTCTTCGAGTAAAAATTGTTCCTCCGCGTCCCCAGCCGAAGAAATAGAACCCACGATCCAATTGTGATGCGTAAAAAAGTTGTCTCTAGCGGTTTCCAATGAGTCATACTTCGCACGGAATAAATCTAAAAACGCGGGGTCTTGTGTACATTTCTGAGCAACATCATGCATTTCATCAAGCGAATTGATAGCAATACTACGAAGAAAACATGTGCCTTTTAATTTATCTGCCATGGTTCAATATGAATAAAACAAATGCGGATGATAAGAAAGAAAACCTGACAATATTAATTGCCTCGCGGCGATAACAAAGGTAAAGCTAATTGGCCGGCAGAGATAAGAAAGCTCGTAAACAACAAAACGATACAAACTATACTAATTGGCTGTCACTAACTTTAAGCGGTATAATTAATTATAAGCTTGCTTTCTGTTCTAAATCCGCGAGAAGGCAACCAAAAATTGTACGCGGTGAATTTCGATAACTCAAAAAGCGAGATGGGTGGACTGTATTTTTTCTATAACGTGTTTCAAACAAGCAACACAATTAATTACTGTTTATGCACATGACAAAGAAACAAAGTAGCGTTTATTCTTTGTACTCACCTGCGACGGCAACGATGAAAGAAGTTGTAACCAATTAATAGTTTGCAGCACACGAACTAGGGCGGTGCAAACAAAGTGTATAATATCCAATTAGCGGCATGTAACACGTGCACACTGGACGCGGCACATGGACAAAACGATGCGAACACCAACGCGGTGTGTAACAATTTACAAACAAAACGGCACTATAAAGTACGATTGCGGTTTTTACGATAACATTTTCAGCGGCTTTTAATAAGCGAGGATATGCGGTTTCTTCAACGATATTTATTGAGCGGTTTTAAATACTAGAGCGACTTGTTGCTACAGCGATTCGATAACATTCTTCTAATAATGCGGTCTCTAACGATACTCTACTATCTGCGGGTTCTACGATACTTCAAGCTAATGCCGGCACTGCGATACTTCTAAGCTCGTTGAGCGAATTCGTTGGGCAAGTTCCTTGGATATTCCAAATCGATAATCTGGTGTGTCCGCGCGCTGAATGAACGTTCACCATTCACAAGGTTAATATACATCAAATAAACGCATTGGGGAAATTTGACTAACAAAATTTAAATTTACCGCGTCGAATTGAAAACAGCAAGCAAGCCCACGTACATAATAAATCCTAAACTATAACTATTTACAAGGACGGAACAGTATTTTAGAAAAGGGAAGCAATTTTCTGTTGCTGCATTTACTGCTATGATGACGAACAAAACAGCCGATAAATCTGTATATCTTCACTTTAATATTATTTTGCATTGCATAAACCAAAGGATTGTATGTTTATGGTTATTCTATTGCAATCTTGTTTACAATGATGGAATTTTGACTTATAACGTATTAGGTGTACTCAAATCCCTAATAAGTGTTCAAAAAGAAAAGGTAATTCGTCAGAGTTACAAAGGCATGATAGGAGTGTCCATGCAAAATTTGAAATATGCATATTTTGTACAATCGCATGTTCATCAACAAAATCTAATAATTAGACAAGGTTCATCACATGACGCTTAGGTACGTAAAGTTTCTACAGATACACAAGAAATATCTATATCCTTTTGTTAATTCCGCTTGAAGTGTTGGAATATTAGACAAAATTATTGAACGTAAGATACCTAGGAATGCTCTAACAGGAAGAATTTAGAGGTTACCATAGTAAATATAGTACTTGAGTATCGAGAATTTATTATCAAGTGTACGGGAAGAATTCAGAAAACTGCAATCGACACCATTATAAATCCAATGACTGCAATTAATCGAATACTGAACGACCAAGTGACTTTTTATGCTAAATTCTTTTCATTGCACAATGCCCCAAATGGATACTCTTTACAATCACATCTAAAAACAAAAGTATGCACCTTAGAATAAGAAATACAGTGTATATCCTTGAAGAGAATATTGACAAAACACGAAACGAATTTATTGTAAAAGAAGCTACAAAAATTAGTGGTGAAGAATTAATGATAAAAAAAGAAATATTCCCAAGACAGTCCTAAAACGCCAAAGCTTCTGCACCTGAAACATGTAATTTAAATATTATAGTAAAAAAACGTTTAAAATTTTGTGGTCGGCAGGTTTATCTTTGTCTGAGGTATTTCCAGAACATGTAATTATATTTCCAGACGACGACCTAAATTCCACGAATGATGCTTAACCTATATTAATAATGCAGAGTATTCGAGATCTGACTGCTATGTAATGAGACTGATTCTTATTTACCCCGCTTGTGGTAGCACTGCAAATCTGATACTTCAAGTCGTTAATCTCCTAACCTCAATCTATTAATAGATGTATCTGCGCCTCCCAGAAGATGGTTAGTTCTCTAGTTGTATCGTGTTGTTGAAGTCTGTGTATATGATGCGTGTCCCGAAAATGTAGCGATGTAATATCGGGCAGCTGTACGCGATCAAATTAGGAGAATATGCGACGGACACGTTAGATAAAGTGATTAAAGTGTTCCGTGATAACACTATGGGTAGTCTACATGCATTCTTGTTGCATGAGGATTTTAAAAACGGTTAAGAAAGCGTCGCACGTGAGCCGCAAAGTGGAGGGGCAGCTGAAGTAAAAATGATAACAACGCTCAGCGATTACGCTACACGCTTGTGCAGCAAGATAGACGGCTAACAATTTGAATGCTGTGAGATAAATGGAAGAAATTAAACGCGACGTAGTTAGAGAGAGATTTAGGTTGAAGATTTGTGCCTGAAAAAGATTTGCGCAAAAATGATTTAAAAAAAAACATCACACAGGATTGTCCTTAACATTTTGATAATGATTCAACTATTTTGGATCGCGTAATTAATGGCGATGAGAGTTGGTTTTTTCGGTACTATTCAGAAACAAAGCGCCAAAGTCAAGAGTGACTGTCTCAAGGATCAGCAGGACCAAGAATGCAAGAATGAGAAAATTTATAGTCAAAGCAATGATTATTTTTTTGGACATCAAATCGGTGGTGCATAAGGGAGGGGGGTTGGTGGCTCCGTGGTGTAGTTGGTATGTGTGTGACTACTATGCCCAAGGTCCCGGGTTCGAATCCCGACACGGTCCGCTTGAAAATTGTTAGGCGAGCATTTTTCAAAAAAATACGCCCTCGTTCGGATGTAGGTAAAATGAAGGTCCCATGTGTGTGTTGTCACGCACGTTAAAGATCCCTACCTTGCTTGGAACAGCAAGGATTCTGTAAAATTGAAAAAAAAATTTCAGGTAAAAAAATTCGCTTCCTGGCCAATGCAGTGGAGCGGGTGGAGCATTGGAAAATCACATATAGGGTGCATAAGGGAACTGTGCCATTGGAACAGACCGTAAATCAACAATTCTACCTCAAAGTTCTTGAACTGTTGTGGAAATGAGTCTCTAGCGTCTGTCCAAGCATCGTTCTATGTCATCGTGCCTTCAGCGTGACGCACATTTTAACCTTAAAACAGGTTTCAGTGTTGCCCCAGTCCTCGTATTCCCTTGACATGACTCCACGTAATTTTCCTTGAATCGTCGGGTTAAATAAGTCGTAAAAGGAACCCACATTGGGTCAGTACCTGACATTCAAACATCTGTGACGAGGGTACTGCACGGGTTATCAGTTCAAATATTCCAGAAAAGTTACAAAAAGAGGAAAAAGCGCTGGACTCAATGTATAGCTGCCAAAGGAGTATATGCTAAAGGTGATCATATTGATGTGCTTTAATTTTTGAATATACATATTTTCTCAATCAGTCTCATTACTTAACTGTTAGATCTCGTAGTTACTAAACTTACCATTATTTACGGAAAGGATAAATACAGGAATCTCAAAGGCGACATGATAACTTTAAATTTCATTAAGAATAATTTATTAAATGGTTTTTCAGAAGCAAAAAATACCAGTGACAACTTCAGAAGCCGAACGATGCTGTTCTGCATTAAAACGAAATAAAACTTTTTTCTGTGATGGGAAAAAAATTTGACATTCAATGTTTCTTGACAGGTAACAAAATGTCACACAATATTGGTGATTAGAGTAAAACATCAATTTTCAATTATATTGTTGATCCGTGCCGAATGAATATAACAGTTAATAAACTTCCCTCATCCTAACGTATTCACCAATTTTGATAACCACCAACAGTTTTTGTGGTTTCTAAAATGAATTTCCGAAGACATTTTTTTGAAAACTGTTCACTTCGTACTCATACAAGGAGAATTTCTGTCACAAATTTTCTATGGACCATTGAGTCATGAATTCATAAGTTCGAATTTTTGTCCACAGGTAGTGCGATAATCCTTGTAGTTATTTTTAAGGAACTTGTATAGTCTAAGTGCCCAAAATGTTTTGTTTAACTGTGGTATAGCCACTTAACAGTCAACAGATTTTTGTTTTGGTTGTCATATTGGATCCTGCATGTCTTTGGAGATATATGCGTCAAAAATTTTTTGCCATAATTTTTGTAAAGGGAAAAGGCACGAGGCTTTTATAGAGTTTATTTATATCAGAGAATAGCGTTTGAAAATAGATCAGGAATTGACCAATTAACCTATGTTTGCTCTATTAACATAAACATTCTTTTTGAAGAGTGATGTGATTTAGATCGTTAAGCCACAACATAAACCAAAATTCATAGACATACATGTAAAAGACGGGTTTGTCAAAACACAATTATATTTGAACCTCACGTTGTAGAATATAAAGAAAATTGCCAGTTTTATAATGAAATTTTTTGATACTGTAAGAGCTATTCCTTAACTAACTTTTAGAAACTGTTCGAATAAGTATTTTGATGGCTTAGAAGTTTTGTGCAGTGTGTTGCGTTAAAATCCTGCAAGCGATTCTTTTTGCAAGAATTTTAAATTCAAACCACCGTTATTTAAAACGCCAAATCGAATCAAAACGATTTCACGGTTCCTATATTACTTTAAGTCACAAATATATCGATTAACTAGCTCGATTGTAATAAGTGCTATTTTATAAAATTTCCTCAAGATTTACTTTAAAATATATTGCTTTGTTAGTGGCATGATAAATCCATCGAATAAAACACACACTTGCTTAGCAACTTTACAAAGTCGCTACAAATATGTTCTGACACCTACAGTGAATACGTTCAATCACAGCTGCACATACATTTATGGCTTTCTTTTAAAAGATTAGGCGACCCTAACCACCTGCCTAGTATATGAACACCTGTAATACGAAGTACTTCTATCAAGCGGTATGCTGTTATTTTGCAGCTGGGCAGGTGTTCAAAGCAATAAGGTTTTTCACCTTTGCTAACAATTTTTGGTAGCTGTTATCTCCTTTATTTGCAAGCTGTGCTGTACAACTGGTATACGTTTGCAGGTGCTGTCTGAGAATTCTTTACACTTGATCCTTCGGAAATATTTTCAAACGTCAAGCACCTTATCCCCTACGTGATTCTTTTGTTATAAATACAAACCGTGGTTTTGAAAATTGGAAATCCAATGCAACATCCTTCTAGCGAAAAGAAGTGTTATGCGTCGCGATACTAAAATGCTTTCTTAAATTGATTTACTTCAACGTATATGTATGTATGTGAGTATGTTCGACTTTATTAATAATAAAGAACTTAATAAAAGGAAATTAAGGCTGTAACTTAAAATAAATTAAATTAAGTTCATAATACACTAACATCCTCAAGCGAGATTGAAGCTATTAGACTCCGTCTACCACCTATCTTGAGAGTGACAGCACAAAGTAAAACGTGTTATTGTCTAGTGCAATAGTTTCGAGTATCCAGTCCGTCGGAAAGTGTAATACGCATTTTCCAATCAGCTATGGTACTAGGGAGGCTGACAACTTGATTTAAGGTACAGTTGTTTGTTTTCTTTACTTTTGATGCTGCTATAAGAAATATACACTTTGTCTGTTGCTGATTGTTTTCGTCCTCATGATTATGCAGTTACCTGCAGACGGCAAGTTACAAAGTTACGTTCACAGTGCACGAGTAATTATGTAATTAATTGCAAAGTCATATTTAGTTAAATTAAAGCCTACGCTAGAGCATTTGTTACTCTTACTTTTCTTTATACATTCAAACTAATGCCAACAACAAGCTTACCAAATTGTAACTTACAGTCAGTGAACGCCCGGTTTATTTAAGTAGGGTATGTTGTAAGAGTTTAGATTATGTCTACTTGCTTTCTTGTAGGTAGAATTACTGTAAATTTTATGTCTAATTTTCTTTTGTATATATTTAGGGTTTGAAGCATTAAATAAGTATATATGTACATATTATTTAGATTCTAAGATTTTATATTTGCATAAAAGTTAATATTTTTATGTTATGTGATATGCAAATTAACGCTTTGTTCACATTACGTTGTGACAGGACGATTACTAAGTGTTAGTTTTTTTTGTTGTTTTGTAAATATCCCTTTTGGTACTATGTTTATTAAGAGTTTATTATAAATCGGTTTACGGGGGTTTCCAATTTTTTTTCTGTAGTACCCACCCTACTCTACGACATTTTGAGCTAGCCCGAAATCCAATCCGTTTGGATTTCGATTCTACCATTCCGTCCCTGTTATGTTACGGTATTTGGAGTGGCGCTTTTTTTTACTAACTTTACTGCTTTCTTTCGTGTCCGTACGGAATACTGTAACAAAAGGTAATATAATTTCTTTATTTAGACTCGGAAAAATGCGATTACGTAAACTCATCAGTGCATGAAAACGAATTGCGGGGACTCTTGTGCTTTGCTATATCCCCAAAAGATATAACCTTATAATGTATTTGGATAACTGACAAAGTATTCATATTCTAAATGCGTTACTAATATGTCTTAGATATACATGTCCAACACATTCCTCCCTTCGACACTAGAGCTGAACTTTTCCAAATTGGAGTGCAGAATTAGCACAAATGCAATAGACGTCTTTAAGAAATATCAATTTTAGTTTGTTGAAAAGCCATGTCGTTAACATCGTATGATAATACCTTTACACAAATTTCGTAAATCGGTTCTATTACACGTTCCTTGATAGGAATGTCCCATTGAACAGTGTACGATAAAGCCGCACTTTTATTCTATGCTGAACAGAATCATTAGAAAGACATTTGATTTTTACACCTAAACAAAATCCAAAAATTCATGTTTACGCCCTGTATAATACAAGCGTACTTTTTAACCGTTAAAGTGTCAAGCGAAAATGCAATTGCCTACATATTAATAATTACCCTGTACAATTTAAGCATGTTGCAAATGCATATCAATTATTGTGAAGTAGCGAAAAAACACAATTCCGTGTTTTTAAATAATCACTCTAAAATAAATAAACAGCCATTAGTTTGTAATAAAAATACACCTTCCGTGCATAGAAATAAATAGCTTTCTGTATTTAAAACCGGAATTTTAATCTCAATTGTATGTATTAAAACATGCTTTACCGTGAAAACAAATATTTTCTATAGAAAAACATCTCGTTTGCATTAAAAACTTTAAAATTAGTCACATCAATTGACTCTGCATGACATTGGTTCAATTTTAAATAAACAATCTCTAGAAATATGCGACTAGTAGGGAATTTTTGGGAGAATACGTCAGTTAATAAGAAATATGGTATAAACTCATTAATAAACGAAACATTTACTCTATGAAGTCGCCGGAACATTTAAAAACCATAAAAAGTCGAAAAGAATCATTTATTAGCTTTCGCAATCACTGTAGTAGAGATGCGATGCGACCAGTAACCTTATATGTATTAGAGAAAGACGGGCAGTGCACGTCACTAATAAGTAGATCACGCTAATTAATGAGGTAATAAAACAAAGAAATCCCAGAGACTTGCATCAGATAGGCGTGTAGTATTTGGAATGAAATCACCTAAACACTCGTATATTCTAAAAAATAATTAGTTTTTGTATCTAAACAGAAGCAATCGACCTTAGGTTTCTTCCTAAATTCGATCGCAAAAACGGTACTTTGAAGAGATTGTTTGGATGTATGCATTACTCATACTGTAATTTAATGATTACAATAAAGAAGTCATTCTTAAAATGTAATTTTGATGATAAAGTTAAACGTAACCTGCATATAAATATAGAAGGTATTAAATGTAATGAATATGGAAAATTCCTCAAGTTAAAATGCTATTTAAAAATTAACTTAAATAATTAAACCAAGGATGCATATTGGTTTCTAAATGGTTATGTAAATAATATGAAAATCTTGTAAACTGAGATTTGAACATTAATTTAAAATAAAGCCAAGAAGCAAAAGAAATTTAGTTACGAATTGGAGAAGCGCTGTATGGATTTTTGCAAGTATTGCTTTTTAAAATATTGTTTGTAACTGATATTTGAGTATTCCTCATTTAGTTAAAGATAGAATAAGTTTTTAATCAAATAATATTTATTTAGTAAGGGTATATTTACCAGTAGGTTTGTGATCAGAATTCGAAACACTCTGACTCTTTTATAGACCATCTGTCAAGGACCTTACAAGCGTGGGATTCAAAGCCAGGTAAACTATCCATAAGAAAAAAGGTTTTAGTTCTGTCAATGTGAAACTAAATAAGGTAAGAGACATTTTGATAATTAAGTAAATAGGTACTTTGTTAGAAGTAATTTGATGTTTGAAAGAAACTTTGTTGTAAATGTTCTATAATATTTTGTATGATAGGGAATATTTTAGACTGTATAGATGCTTTGTGATATTGCTGTGTTTGATTTCATTTTGTAAACTCCGTCAATTCCACAGAGCTATCCAATTAAAAAAAGTTAGAAAAGAAGGTATATGAAAAAATTTCAAATTTTACAATTTGCTGTATCTGTACTACAGCACACTTTTGAAAGTGCACCAATGCGGCTGTTATCACATCAATATATTATACATACGTATATATATTTTGTCGTGAAAATTATAGGTTGAGAAGGGTAAATAGGTCTAGATAATAAATTTTTAACAACTGTGTACATAGGAAATGGGAACAATTTATTTACGCGCCAAATTAATCAGTTTAGATAGTGAAAACTGACGGTTATTTACATATTTTGTATTTCTAAATCAGAAAGTTAAAATTGCGTAGAGGGGGAAAGCTTTAGAGTGCATGAAAACTCAAGGATACGTATAATTAGTTATAATATTTTAAATCAAGCGCATGGGATAAGGAACGGAGCTTTTGAGTACAGAAAACCTATAATTTAAACTCATATTTCTATTTAAATAAACGAAATGTTTGTTATACAAATCCTAAAAAACTCGAAAACTTGGAATTATTATTTTAAACGGACAAGTTACTTCAAAGAAACACCTGTTAGTTAAATGTCAAGTTCATGAAACTGAAATATACGTTGGGACAAAATTCCATAGAATGGTTTGCAACGGTCGGTGCGACAAGCTGCTAAAATAACAAATGATTTGAAGACGAAGTAAAATGAAATATCTATAGTGTAAAATAGACAGAAAACACGTATTATAAAGCGTTGGTTACAGCACACGTCTAAAATTCACGGGAGATTTGAAAGCCAACAACAATATTGATTTTCTGTAGCTTGAGAGGGGTTCCAAAAGAGACAATAAATATGGGTAAAACGAAGTAAGTTTGCTAAGGGATTGAACGTTGAAACGAGGGAAAGCAATACAATTGGACGAAGGCTAGCAGTTTTGAGAAGCTCGCGTCCGTTAGCGGTAGTGGAGCGTATTTCTATGTAACAGCAAGGTAAACTTGTAATTTTGCAGACGTTGAAGTTCGTTACGAACTAAATTTTGAGAATCGGTTTTAGAATATAAGCTTTCCGATAAAAAAAAAGGTTTGGTGAGGGGTATTGAAAAGCGTATAAATACACAGGGAAAATTGTTAAAGCTCTCTTACATCTCTTAGATCTTATATCGCTAAGATCTCGTACTTACTTGCTATTTATTAGTTGAATTATTATACGAACATCCTATTGAAAAGTGTAAAAAAGCTGTGAGTAGCATACCGGAAATGTATTAAAAGTGTGGTTTGCACAAGTGGATGCTAGCTTATCAAAGGGTGCTGTTATAACACGATACAATCTAATGATAGGATGGTACTTGGGTAAGCGAATCGAAAAGTTTGAAACTAGTATGCGTGAAGTGTAGTGGTTATGGAAGGTTAAGTTTGGTCAAGACAATTATCCGGATAGAAATACTAAAGGTTGCAGAGATTTGGATAGCTAGTGGACATAAGTTAGATCCAGGTATAATCACAAAGTGTATGGACACAACGACGGGGGTTTTGGAACACATCTTCAAAGGTAACGATGGAAGAAGCTTACTCCAGGTAAAGAAAATTAATTTCTTGCTTTTGCTTGAACATTTGTGCTTACATTTTGCACTTGAGTGTGTTGACTTATTGGGGGTGTATTTTATTACCGTAAAAACTCATTTAAAGGGGTATATGTACAGGACAATTAATATTGATTATTTAAAATGTTTATTAATAACATAAAAATGATGTAAGGAGTAAACGGGTCTATAGCTTTATTTTAAACTAAAAATGCGAGGTTTAAAAGCATTTAAAATAACCGGGTTATACTGAACTCAAAATAGACCAAAATAAAAATCAATTTAGGGTTGCACGACGGGCCCATCTACTGGTCTAAAATACAATTGTTGGAATATATTAAAAATTATGAAATTTTAAAAAATTTAAAGATTGAGATGGAAACATTTTTTATCAAACTGTATATACAAATGTGTAAATATTTTCGTGCTTACGGAAACTTGTTAATATGTGTAAATAAAAAGGTTGTATGTCTTGTTGCGTTATTTGAGTGGTAATTTCATTTGACTGTGTTTGTGAGAAAGGAATGTACTTAGGGTGGTAGGTATGCAAGAAGAAGCAGATTTCTAAGCTAGCCAGGGTGTGCAGAAATAAGGAGGCGTTCCAAAGGTATTGTAAGAATTTTTTTATCGTGCGTTTTATTGTGCGTTTTGTATATATATATATATATATATATATATATATATATATCATATATATACAAAACCCTCACACGCACGAAGAGACAAACACATACACTTACACGCACAGTCACACAAACACATACAGTCGTCACACGCACACACACACATGCGCACGCAAGCAGGCACGCATACACGTATACACATATATTAAAGGCTGCTTTTACCTACAACAAACTTCCTCATATAAAATAGAAAAGCTTTCAAATATCTGTCACTAAAGCAAAAGCAAGACGAAGTCAATTCAATCTTTTTACTACTGTGCCATCCAGAAGAAACATTATTTTAGTATGGTTTCAGACTACCGTTTTCCAGATAAGGAATAAGTGCACGACAGATTATGAATAACTTATCCCGACATAGCTATTTTCGACAGTTTTTGGTTGCTGAAACTGCAAAATAATTGAAATCTTAGAGTAAGATAAAGACAAATTGAAAAGCTATAACCTTGTAATAATCTATGATATTGCTTTACCATGTATTGCCTTTCTAGAGTTGATAAAGCTAAAATTATTACAATAAGATATTTGGAACGCAGATTTGTGGAATAGTAATGTTTCAATATTTTATTATCAATAACTGAAATTGAAAAAATTTTTGAACATAAGTCAAACGTACTATAGAATATTAAGCTTTTGTTTGATCATTCTATTTTAAAATCAACAATGTGCAGGCTTAAGACCATATGTTTTCATTCGTAAAAATGAATCTACATTTTATAGTAAAATACAAGTTTAACAGATAACGTTATTTCAAAAATATACTGCTGTGAGGATAAACAATCCTACTAATTTTATAATAATCATGAATCGACAAAACAGTTGTAGCAAAATAACGGGTACAACAAACATTTTTAATAGAAACTAAATAGCAAACCATTATATTGCGCTTTTGGTTTTACAAACCGTTTGTTAAATTATTTCTAACAAAGAAACATGTGTAATGGCAAATAGTGCATTACTAATTTAATGCATCAGTTACCACGTCTAAATTAAAGAAGCGTTAAAATTACTTTTCGCGTTTAATATAATCACTTTTTTGTATAAGTCAACAAATTAAAACGTTACCTTAAGATAACGAAAACATAATAAAAGTGTAACAGCTGTCTTTACTGCCTCTTGAATGACTTCTTGAATACAGTTACTTGAGGCACTTAAACCAATGAAGTAAAGCTGAAAAGCTGGCCAAGTTCATACCTGTCCCAACCGTAAAAATTTGGAATCTTCGGATCAAGAAAATATTGGAGCTAAATAGGACTCTTCGCATTATATAATTGTAAATACTTCCTGTATGTTTGTTGTGATTTGTTTTGTATTTTTCTTAATCTTCTTTGAGAATTAAACCACTCATAGCTTTTAAAATCATCTCTATTTACGTTTCGATTCATGACGTAGGATCGTTGAAAACGATCTAGGTCATGGATCGAAACGTAAATAAAGATGATTTTAAAAACTACGGGTGGTTTAATTACCAAAGAAGATTAAGAAAAATATAATTGTAAATAAAACTCAAGTCCTTTAAATGTTACATCTGGTGTTTACGAAAGAAGTTAGGTACGCATTCCAGTAAATTTTATTTCACAAAAGAAGATTTTAATTATTATTGTACCATCTGAAATTATAACTAAAACGTAGGTACTCGAATGTAAAAGTGTAAGAGTGGGAGGACCGTGTAAGAAAACAAAATATCAACGCCCGCTAACCAACAACTGTTTAATTATATCTGGATATATCTTATCGTTATTAACCTTAATGATGGGTCTTTAGAAATTTATGCAAGTTGATTTCTTTAAACCTCGTGCCTATAGAAATATTTTTAAGAATCACAAAACGACTAAATTATATTACATGTCATTTAGAAACGACGGGTTCGTCCTTTTCATTTTGATATCAAACGGAAAAGTGCACTTTAAAACGTCAGGTAAGCGAAAGTGAGAATTGTTAAAGAAAGGAGAAAACTACTTTCGATATAACGTTTAGTACAGAGGTTAACATTCACATCACTTGTGTGTGGGGGAGAGATTTATCCGTTAATGAATTAAAAGAAAATATTTTCCGAAAATAACAACACGGCCAATCCTATTAACTGGGCCAAAATATAGAGAATAAATGTATAAAAATTACGAGCATGATACTTTATTTAAATAAAGTGTAAATTGTAAGAGAGAGAACCTAAATGCGTGTAGGCAACTTTACTAGCAACCTAATAAAGAATTTCATTTGGTGCTATGAAGCTAAATTGTAAAAGAAAACAGCTAAAAATAGAAATTTGGTGAGTGAATTAGGAAGCATGATGTTGTTCCAACTTTCGAAATATCTCACATGGAAAATAAAACACATCATCTTTCTGAATGCTTTAGTCTGACCAATTGTGTTCCTAAAAAGATACTTTGAAAAGAATAGTTTTACTGCCAACTAAGATCCGAGTATACTCACACAAGGTGGTTGAGCATATCCAGACATAACATTACTCAAACCTTTAATACTAACCACAAATCTGTTGAATAATGTATTGGAGTAGTGGTTTAATTTAGTTGTGCTTGCAACTCAGTACATGTAGCTGTTTGAGAAACTGGTTAATCGAGATAAATGCATTTTAGACGGTCGAATGCTTTTTTTATCACATCTGTATAAGGATTACTGTAAAACCATTTTGAAGCTAAAATGAAGATTTGTAGAACTTTTAGTACAAATATGGCTGTTTAGAATGCATATTACAATTTGTATTTACAGTTATTTTTATGTATCAAGTAGACAAGTGTAGATGTCAATTCTTATATAGACAGTAGAAATTTGTCAATGTTTATCAGTTCACTAATAAATGTAGTTTTGTATTAAAAATCATTAAATTCTACTCCAATAAAAGAAATAATTGCAGTCCATTCTTCTGATCTTGCTAATCAGCAACAAAGCTGGTCAGCTTCGAGCCGAATGTCAAATAAACTGTAAATAATAGTTCAAGATTATACATCTGAATTTGGTATAGTTCCAGTCTAGTTGCCGTTATTGCAATCATAGTTTTCACGCTTTTGCTGCTATATCAAGAAAGAATAAAAATATAGATCATTTGTAAACCGAGTTTAATGCATCAGAACGAACGAAGAAGCGCATAAGAAAAAGAGTGTGTTCCATGAAATGCTGCTATTGTATCTTCAAACTAGTACCTTGTCATTAATCCTTGTCTTTGTAGCTTTAACTTTCGTTAAACCTGGAGTAACGACATTGCTTCACTATTTGAGAAAAAGAATCAAAGCTCTGAAATATTAGAGTTACATTAGCACGTACATATTAATCATTTTAGTAATTCGTTTGAATATTTTAATTTAATTTCAAATCTTAGTTATCGTATATACGATGACTGATTTAGATATTATTCAAAAATTGAATAAAAAAAGAGGGTCTATTAAATCACTCTTGACTTTGTTCAGAAAATATATAGATAAAATAACCGATCAAGGTGAGCAGAAAGGCAGTTTATCATATCAAACTGAATTGAAAACTAGCCTAAGTAAAGCTGCATTGCTATTAAACGAATTTGAGGAAGTACAGGCTGATATTGAAAATGCAATTGATATAATAACGGAAGATGAATTAACTGAGCGCGCTAACTTCGAAGACTTATATTTTTCAGTTATTGCCGCCGCAAAGGATCTACTAAACTCTCAAAATATCTCTGAATCAACTTCTCTGGTTTCGGGCAATCCTAAATCACACAATGTTAAGCTTCCTGCTGTAGTTCTTCCAAAATTTGACTGTTGTAATTTTGAATCCTGGATTTGCTTTCACGACTCATTCGAGTCATGAATCATTAAAAACACAACTATTACTCCATAGAAAAATTTCATCATCTTCGTGCATGCATATCTAAAAGTGCCGAGAAAGTGGTAAGTGCCTTGCCTGTTTCGTCGGCGACGTTTAAAACCGCATGGCAATTGCTATGTGAACGGTTTTCAAACTAATCCTTACTGATTTTTAATCATACAAAGGCTATCTTCAATTTGCCCACAATTAACAAAGAAACCTCTTCTAACTTCCGTCAATTAATAGACTAGTTGTTGGGTAATATCAGGTCTTTTAAATCGTCGGGTCAACCAATTGAACATTGGGATACTATACTTATTTACATAGTGTTAACTCGCTTGAATAGCAACACTGTTCGTGAGTGGGAAACTCAGTTTCGAAAATCATTCTTTAGAAAATTTACTAAACTTTCTAAAAAATAAGGCGGGTATTCTTGAGAAAATTGAAGCCAATCCGGTTGTGGCAAAGGAAAATTTCCCTTTTAAATCAAAATCCCTAATGAGCGCTCAGCTCTCATGTGCATTTTGTAAATCTTCTCACAAATTGTCCAACTGCGGCAACTTTCTTAAACTCAGTGTCATCGCTCGGGTGGCAGAAGTTAAATTAAAATTATGCGCCAACTGTTTATATAGTGGTCATCAAAGTGCACATTGCAAATATGGCAAGTGCAGAAAGTGTGGTCTTAAACATCATTCAATTCTACATGTTGAAAGGCAAATGGAACCTCAGAACGACAACTCCATTGTCGAAAATTCTCAAAACGACACTCAAGTTGCGCTGTCCAACTGTGTGTCGCAAGATAATTAGGTTTTGCTATCAACCGTAATGCTTAGAGTTTACGATCACTCTGGACAACCACGCTTTTTCTAGATTGTGCATCTCAGTGTAATTTTATCACTTCTGATTTCTGCAATTTTATAGGTATTGCAAAGGAACGTGCTGACATTTCAGTGCTCTGTATCAACCAGATACAATCGTGTATCGAATATAAATGCGGTATAAGAGTGGAAGTTCTTCATACGAGATTCTCCACTATCTCTACGTGTTTAGTAATTCCAAACATTTGCGACAAGATTCCGGCTTGTCCAGTATCGGTTTCTACTTTCAACATACCAAAAAATATTTTTCTCGCTGATCCAGAATTTAATAGGCCTTCAAAGGTAGAAATTCTTATAGGTGCCAGTCTCTTTTGGGATCTTTTATGCGTCGATCAGATAAAATTGGATCTTGAAAAACCCATACTTACTTCAAAAAACCAAACTAGGTTGGATCACATCGGGCAGTATAAGTTATACTATCCCTCGTCGGAGAATTTCATGTAATTTTGCTCATAACGTTTCTACTCTTGATCTATCTAGATTCTGGGAACTGGTAGAAATTACAATGGATCGCCCTCTTTCCAAAGAAGAGGAAGAATGCGAGGGTCATTTTGCTTCCACCTTTCAAAGGAATTCTGAACGAAGGTTTATCGTTTCCATCCCTCTGCGGGATTCTCCTGAAAAATTGGGAAATTCTAAAGCGGGAGCGTTGCAGCGATTTTACCAGCTTAAACGCAAGCTTCAAGCAGATTTTAATTTTAGGAACATATACATTGACTTCATGAATGAATACGAATCAATGAGTCACATGTCAAAATTATCAAAGGATAGTCCAAACCCGCAAGTTGAATATTTTATGCCGCATCATGGCGTGATAAATACGAATAGTATAACTACCAAATTAAGGGTTGTTTTCAATGGTTCTTTTCCATCGACTTCAGGTTCTTCGGTCAATGAACTTCAAATAGTGGGACCTGTCATTCAAAGTGATTTGATTCCGATATTGTTGAGATTTCGGCAACATTATTACGTAGTTTCAGCAGATATTGCCAAAATGTATAAAAAAATCTTGGTAAATCCTGATCAGAAATGTCTTCAAAGAATCCTACGGCGCAGTTCTCCAAACGAATCTCTGCATTCTTATGAACTGAACACCGTAACATATGCTACCGCATCGGCCTCCTTTCTAAGCACTAGGTGCATAATACAACTTTCTAATGGATATGAAAATGAGTTTCCATTGGCATCAAAGGTAATTAGGTCTGACTTTTATGTCGATGATTTATTAAGCGGTTCTTAATCCATTGCTGAACTCTCTACTACTTGTAATCAAATAATCGCAATCCTAAATAAGGGTTGTTTTCCCTTAAGAAAATGGGTTTCAATTGAACCCAGTGTTCAAAAATTTTCAAAATTCTATTTTATCACAAATTGTTCTACTAATTGGCCCGAAGGAAAGTACCAAAACTTTAGGTTTACTTTGGTGTACAGAATCAGATACTTTATCTTATGAAGTAAATGTATATATCTTTTAAAGATCTGTTACTAAGCGTATTATACTTTCTACCATATCAGAAGTGTACGATCCGCTTGGCCTTCTGAGCGCGTCTATTATCATAGCTAAAATTTTAATGCAAAAACTATGGCTTGAAAGGGTAGGCTGGGATCAATCCCTTCCGGTGCAGATGCAGACGGATTGGTTTGCGTTTAACAGTGAATTGCCTGAATTTATAACCTTAAAATTCAGCGTCACGCAAAATTATCAAATTCAGTAATTATTGAACCACATGGGTTTGCCGATGCTTCAGAAAAGGCTTATGGTGCGTGCATCTACATTTGGTCGGTAGATCAGTATGGTTCCATGTCTGCGCAGCTGCTATGAGCTAAGGCTAAAGTAGCGCCACTTAAAACTGTAACTCTTCCTCGCCTTGAGTTATGCGGTGCTCTAATTTTAGCACGCTTATTAACTAAGGTTCTTAATTTTATTAATCTCGCATTTAATGCTATATACTGCTGGACAGATTCCACTGTAGTACTTTGTTGGTTGCGAACTTCGCCACACCTATTAAAAAAGTTTGTGGCCAATCGGGTATCGGAAATTCAGTCAAATCTAACGCAGATAACTGGTTTCATGTTGGTTCACAACAAAACCCAGCTGATTTGTTATCACGAGGCATAAGTCCTAAGTTACTAAAGAAATCAAAACTTTTGTGGCATGGACCATCCTTCCTAAACCAAACTTCTATTATTTGGTCATTACAACCGCAATCATTGCAAGAAGTTCCAGAAGGTAAGAAAATTAACTTTCTTATGATTTCTATAAAATGTAAATTATTTTCCTTTGAAAGGTTTTCAAATATAAATAGATTCATAAGGTGCATCGCATATTGTTTTCGATTCATTCGCAACTGTCCTAAAGAAAGTGTGGTTTCTCGCGGTAGAGCTCCTCTTAGCAACTCTGAGCTAACATGTTCTTTAAATTTTATCATAAAACAGATTCAGAAGAAGTCGTTCCCCCTCGAACTAGCTTCTTTAAGGTCTAAATCACACATATCACGCAAAAGTAAAATTCTTAGCCTGCACTCATTTTTAGATAATGCCGATATAATTCATGTGGGTGGTAGGCTAAGAAACTCGGATTTTGGATTTAACAAAAAGCATCCAATCGTATCGGCATCTGGTCATTATTTCACTAAACTACTGTTTCGTGCAGAACATTTAAGATTACATCATGCAATTGTCTGTTGTTCGGGGGCGGTACTGGCCTCTATTTGGGAGGAATATTGCAAAACAAACTGTTCGTACTTGCATACGCTGTTGTCGAGCAAAACCTTCAGATGTTAATCCTTTAATAGGCGATCTTTCTGCGAGTCGGGTTCGCCCTTCGTATCCCGTTGGAGTCACCAGTGTAGATTATGCTGGTCCCTTTACCATTAAGACAAAGCGTGAGCGCGGAACAAAAATGCAAAGGTGTTACGTCTGTCTGTTTATATGCTTCAGCACCAAGGCTATACATTTGGAGCTTGTTTCAGATTTGACTACCAATTCATTCCTTGCTATGTTAAAGCGTTTTATTTCAAGACGAGGGAAGCCTGCTCAGTTAATGTCTGATAACGGATCTAACTTTATCGGGGCAAAGAATGAGTTACAAAAGCTGGGTGACTTTCTCCAATCAGAAGAGGGAAGCATAATTACTGACTGTGCAACCCAAGAAATCAACTGGCATTTTATTCCGACCTATTCTCCTCACTGTGGCGGTTTGTGGGAGGCGGGCGTAAAGTCCATGAAATGGCATTTAAAACGTGTTCTAGCAAATGCTGCGGTAACATATGAGGATTTTTACACCTTGTTGACGCAAGTTGAAGCTATACTGAATTCCCGCCCCCTCACCCCACTATTAGCCGATCCTGCAGATTTAACTCCACTCACTCTCGCTCACTTCTTCATTGGGAGATCTATGGTTTTGCCGTTTGAGTTAGATCTCACTGCTGTAAATTATAATAGAATGGATCAGTTCCAGCGACTTGAACAATTACGCCAACATTTCTGGCAACGTTGGTCAGTGGAGTACGTTTCTGAACGTTTTGAAGGCAAAAATGGAAAATCAATCAATCAACAATTGAACTGAATTCCTTGGTCCTTATGCAAGATAAAAATTCCCCATCAATTTCATGGCAACTTGGACAAATTGTTGCCATGCATCCAGGTATAGACAACATCGTACGAGTTGATTCAATTCGCACATCTAAAGGCATCCTTCGTCGTGCTGTGGGAGCATGTAACATGTTTAACTTCAGCAATAATTATTCGCATTGAACTACGAGGATAATGCGCTAAGCGTGCCTTATTCTTTATTAATCTTCTTATATTAAAATATCTGTGTGGCATAAAGTTACTTCGTCAAGCATCTCTAGCTGTTTCTTTCGTATTCCCCACCCCTTACGTCGCTATCATTCGGTTCTCGCTTTGTCGGGTTAGTCGCCCGCTAGCAACCGCCTTATCAAGATGTATTCCCGGCTAGAGGCATGCGACCTTTGGATAAATTACTTATGTAAGCAGGTCAGGTCATGTTAGACCTGAAACCATTTTGATATCTTCTACTAACGGTTGGTAAAGTATACATTTTACGAACTAATTTAATTTGGTTTCATTTATTTAGCGCGTCAACTTAGAATTTGTCACTAAGAATTTGTCAACTAAGAATTCGTCAACGAAGAATGATAGATGTTGGTTTTGATTGCAGTCGTCCCAAATTAGAAATGGCTAGTAACCTTGTGTGGAGATTATGAATTTCCATCCAGATTTGTCTTGGAGCAACAGTGGCAGTTCGGTTCGTTATTAGATATAAGAAATTTCTTGCATGTGTTTTGAATGTCGTAAAAATTTGATAAACAGACTATCATATAAAGCACGAAAAGTTGCTATTATGTTTTCGAACATGTAATCTGTTTAATTCTCAATTATTGTTGAACTGGTTTTACAAGCCGTAGAACGAAATTTTGTCAAGTTAGGTTTATATAATTACAAGCTTTGTTCCATTTGAACCTTAGATAATTTCAAGGTATGTTTTCGACGCCATACTTTTTTTTGTGTTGCGCAGTTGACACATGTTGTCATGAGAGCAGATGCTTCGTGCAGCTGTCATAGAATTTAAATTAAACGTTCCTATTTTTGTGATTAGCTTTTATCAACATATAAATTATAAAATCTAAATATGAAAATTTAAATACACGCTGCGTAAGAATTTAGAAACTGTAATCCACCTGAAAAGATCTGCCCAGGTTAGAAGCGTTGATTTAGTGTATTGTGTCTACAAATTATTTTAATCAAATGTTTAAATCAAGTTTATGTTTGAAGAGCAGTTGTTTGTTTTAAAAAGCCAAAACCTTGACTTTGTTATAGATGTTAATGATGAAAATTTTTTTTACTTGTTAAAAAGTTTTGAAATTTTAAAAGAGAGTTTTTTAAGTTAACAATTAGTTAAACTTTCAGGCTTTTATTTTGGTCAAATGCGATCAAATCTGATAACGCAAGGGTAGAATTTTTGAGTAATAATTTTGTGCCAATATCATATTGGATATACATTTTTTATTTTTGATACTTTTATAGGACACAAATGGCGTTCTACATTTTTATTTATTTAATCTTTGCAATTTCTTACAGGAGCTGCGTCTTATTTTTACAAGACAGGTTTTTGTTAACGAAGGCGATCGTTTTATCTTTGGGTTTCCACGTCCGCCCTTAGAATTGTGCTCTGCTATTATCGCAATTATCTCAGGACTTGGTGGCGCCTATTTAGCTTAGTTTAGTTTTGGTTTGCAAACAAAATCCGACTTACCCCCCCACTTCTTATTGCTCTACCCAGGAATAGACCCCTAGCTATGTCGGAAGTTTTTTGTTCACTGGCGCCCCTTAAGAAAAATAAGTTACACTGACGCCACAACATATATATAAAAAAAAAACCAGTTACAAGCAATCGTTCCATTACCCATAAAAAAGACTGTTTAGTGATGTGTTGTTTAGTAAAACTGATACTAATGTACTATCTCTTCGTAAATTTACAGAATTTTCAAACATGTCTAACACCGGATTCAAGCATGTGAAATTTCTTTATAATTCACATATTTTAATGTTATATTACGTTATTTGACTATGTTAAATACTCGTCATTATTTTCTGTTGAAAGGCTTCTTCTTTCAAGGCATGGGGCATGTTTAGAATGCATATTACAATTTGTATTTACAGTTATTTTTTATGTATCAAGTAGACAAGTGTAGATGACAATTTTTATATAGACAGTAGAAATTTTGTCAATGTTTATCAGTTCACTAATAAATGTAGTTTTGTATTAAAAGTCATTGAATTCTACTCCAATAAAAGAAATAATTACAGTTCATTCTTCTGATATCTAATCAGCAACAATGGCTACGGGTACAGATAAGTAGAGGTTGGTATTAAATTAAAATACATTTTCGAATAATTCAAAAAGTGAACAGATAATAGCTATACTTTGAAAACGGTATATGGAGATAGTTACCTCAGAATTTGAATAAAACTGAAATTTTGAATTCAATTTATTTCAAGCTTACCAGCCGTATAAAATTGCAAAGATAATTTAGTCATTCGACCTAAGGCGTTTCCTAAGTTAAGAGAGCAGAAACATTGGTATTGTGCCGTTATCGTGATTTCAACGATATCAACATCAGTCATAATACTAGAAGTTATTAAGGGCAATTTATAGTGAGATTAACATGTGTACAGTTTATTTGGTTAATTATATGCAGCATTAAGAACATGTCGTCATATAAATAAATATTTAGTAGATTAAAGCTACAAAACGTTTCCGGTCACGCTTCTGAACAATAAATTTATGAACGATCTTGACATTAATAAAAAGATAACGTTGCATCAATCTGGGTGATAATGTGAAGATGTAAGGTGCTTATTACACTCTACATTCGTCCTATATAACTAAATTTAAACAAATCGACAATTTTCCATTTTTCTTCTACTTTTTTGTGTCAAAAATTAGCAATGGTGCGCTGTTGATGAAAGCGCTAAACAATCTTCGCCACAGCGAACTACTTTTTGAGAAACTTTTGAATGTATAGAAATAATCTTTGTAATCCTCGCCATTTCTGACATACATAGTGGTTTTAAAAAATTTGAATTTCTCATCGACCAAATCTCTACGAAGGATGCTTTGGAAAGTATAAAATAGATTCCCATACATTTTTCAAGCAGAAAATATATTGTAGTCAGTTTTTGTAAAAGATCGTTTTTTTTTTAAATAGAACACCTGTATATTTTTCCATACCCGTATTTTACTAAAATTACTCCTTAACAAAATATATAATATTATTGGGTTATTTTGTATTTAGTTTTGAAGATGAAGAACGAGACTTTCCTCTCATCAATAACGATTCCACTTATTGTCTCCTATACGTAATTACGTAGCGCTTTTATCATTTAAATATTTCATCATTCTTTTGGTGTCAAGTAAAGTATAACGAATTTGTAGGTTATTATATTTACTAGTATATCGCACCACCAAATGCCCCCTTGTTCAAGGTTACTCATTAAATGGGAAACATTTATAAGAGCGTTCATATTTCATATGCATCCTCTTTCGAAAAACAAATATGCATTTAAAATTCTGTTAAAAATAGTAGACTATGAAAAAGAAATGTGTTTTCACACGTTAAACTTCTTCTTACGATTATTTTGTGTCTTTGTGATAATTATGGTGGTGTTAAAGTTGCAAATATTAGTTTCTACTTATGCCTATTCCCCAAAAATTTTATTTGACAAAATTCGAGATGGCCGGTAACTTTGAACATTATAAAAAGTACGGTGCATTAGTTTGTAACATTCAGTGTCACAAATATTGGGCAAGCTCATAGGATGTATTATACTACCTGTTGTGCTTTGCGGCACTTTTTCATAATTCTAAAATATTTCTAGTTTTAAAATATTCATAATACTAATCTACAGACTTTGTGTCAACTACCCTTTAAAATACTGATTTTTCTAATCGGTAGTTTTATCGTTCGAACAGAAAAACCATATTGCAAGGTGTATTGTTGTAACTGGCGTGGAAGATGAATTCGTGTACACGTATATCTACTAAAGTGTAGAGGGTGTGATTGGTAAGGATGAATTACCGCTTTAATGCGGTCTTGTTGTGAATACGTTGTTCTGTTCATCATCAATAAAATAGTTAAGTAATTCTACGCGCTCGGGCCTTAGTCCCTGATATTCCTAAAACGAAAGAGTTTTCCCGCTGCTGTTTGGCTTTTTGTATCATAATAATTTTTATTTTATTTTATTAAATTGACACATGGCGAGATTTTGAGTCATTCTATTAATTTATTTCATCATATAAGAACCCTATCTGGAGTAATAATTCATTTCTCACATTATGGACAGTATATACGATGTATAGATAAACACCCACTTTACGAAGAATCGAAAGAGGGTTTTTAACTATACAAACAAGCTGGTAATTTGCATAGCCATAAATGAAAGAAAGTTACCATACCAAATTTCATTCTTCTAACTATAATAACAATGAAGTTATTAGGAAAAGTTGAAAATTGTAAAATTTGTATTTTAGCCAATATCTAGCAATCTATGGATAACATTTGTAGTTCAAGATCAGCTATAAAATACCCTCATAAGTAGGTAACTTTTGTCTAATTTAACAACCACTGTATCTCTTATAGTTCAGGATATTCCTGTAGTGTGCAAGTAAAATGTGGACACCCTGTATATATACATATATATATATATATATATATATATATATATATATATATAGAATGCTGTGATTCCACCAAAATCCGGGAACTACGGTTTTCGAATCAAGCCCCACAGATTGGGCGTCAAGAAAGCTGTGAAACCTACAAAAAGCTATTAACTTAACTGGTCCGTTGACTTTCTTCTGTTAATCGCCTCTTTACTCCTTTCCGCCTCGGCTGCTCACCTAGTTAAACCTTCATCCTCATTCATAAAAAAAACAAACACATTCCTACCACAAACATCAACGTTAACACTATTTACATCAATATTCACAATACATTAAAATTTCAAAATTAAAATTCAGCATAAATTTCAGTATCAGAAAATTTCAAGATTAAATTTGTTATCATTTTAATGTGCATCCAGAATTAAAGTCCTTGTAGGATGCCAACTAATTAATATAACAATATATGCAGACCTGAGTCTGAGTACAAAGGGAGCATCTACCACCCATTTACGTTAATTAACCAGGTTCGTCTAATTGAGCTCAAAGACATACCCAAATTTTCATCATAATCCAGAACATAAATACTAAATACCCCTTTCTACTTAAACAAGAAAATCTCACCTTAAAATTAAAATTTTGCTGTTAGTACAATTTCACTACTGTCCATTTTAAGTAAATCAATTATAAAGTTATTCAACACACACCAACACATCAAAAATCGAACAACAAAGCATAAGTTACCTGAAGGTTACTGCACTAGTGGCTTCAATGTACATCGTCCTTGCTAATTTCACCATTCCAACTGGGTTATGTTTACGTCCTCGGATTACTGGTCGCTTTTAAACATTTTCTCTACACCACCATTCATCTAAAGTTGTTTCAGTGCTTTTCCGGAACTCATTTGTGTATATCTGAAGCTTGTTTTGTGGATCCAGACACGTTTACGAATTATTTAATTATTACCACCCCCGAAAAATAGCAAAGAAATTCATACTTCTTTCACAAATATACGCCAAAACTGCCTACTTCTGTGTATTCATTTGTCGTTGCAAATTTTACTAATTGGTACAGTGATACTAAACTTTATTACCTTGTATCTTCTTTTCTAAGTGCACTAAATTACATTCATTGTAGCACGTAAAGAACAAACTGTTTTAAATCACCAAAATATACGAGCAAACTGTTTAAATTATTCTATCAAAATCGGAAAACTAAAAAGCACTGTTTAACGCATTGAATCAATTCGAAAATCTAAGAGAGAGAAACTCATATTAACCCGGGTATATATAGTGGTTAGCCTGTCTGTCGGTTTTGTCCTCAAAACGGCCAGTTTCTAGAATTTCGTATACTATGTTCCCATCTCGACCGCCTGTGCGTCGGTTTTTATTAAATTTGCACTCGCACCAGTTAAATCTCAGAAATTTCGACACGGCTCGCAACGTCTCTCAAGTTTGCCTCTTATTTTCAACCAATCGCAACCCAGTGACGTTGCTCCACTCACGCCTTTTACTATGTGTCTCGGTCTTGCGCATATTATCTGTCTCTATCTACCCTGTTCTTATTGGTGCAAATTGATATTTTTTATTATCGATTATTTCAGTCCATGTGGACTGTGAAATAACCCACCTTATTAGCATTTCCCGTAACTATTAAGCTACGGTTTCTCCAGCATTTCTGTAACCATTTGTTATCTGCAAATTTTACGCGGAACATAAAACATTTAAAAATACGCAGGTGTTCAAACATAATACTTCTACGATCTGAATATTATTGGATTTTTACTAGCTTTTATACATACTATATGTTACTAATGGTTCAATTAACTCCAATTAAAATATTACCCTTTAATTTTTAGTGACTCTTAATCAAATATTAATTATTTTCTGTACATTTTGTTTAATACCGGTTACTTAAAATTGAGTTAATTAATATAAATTTTGCACGTAATTTCCATTTGTTTCTTTACTCGGAATAATTAAATTACACGTAGAGCATTTTAATACTGCTTCCTTTTTTATAGCAAGCGTCTTGTAAATGATTTAAATCTCTTATTTTTAATGAAACGAATGAATTTTTATTTTCCACGGTTTTTTAGTAACGCGTACCTTTTCCCAAAGCTTCTACACGGTGATTAAAATTATTTGATGTGATTATTTAATTTTCTACCCTGGTCTAAATATTAGTAATATATATATATATATATATATATATATATATATATTAATCAAATAATAGAATGGTCAGTCTTATACAATAATACACATGGTAGTCTTCTTTGGGATATAGCCCAAAAATAAGACAGATTAATAATTGACAGATAAAAAAATTAGCACAAACAAATAAGACGCTGATTACTAACTTTGATTATTTAGAAATCTTAAAATTTAGTGAAAATCGAGAAACGATTTACATTATAAACGTGGGTGAAAAATAACATTTTAAAAGTGCTTTAAGGGAACGTCATGCCACGATAGCCATTAAAAACGGAAAGTTTCACTCTTAATTTTTAGATCTTTATAAAGACTTTATATAAGTCGATACGTAGATGTCACAATAAATGATTATTTCATAATAGTTGTTTTTTAATTACGAACGACAATCCCATCAATTACTACCATCAACGTCTCTAAACGTCTATATATATATATATATATATATATATATATATATATATATATATATATATATATAGCAGGATAACGGAACACTTCTTTATTCACTGCTCAACCTTATATAGCCTGAAGACGGCAGATGTGATTTTTGCCAAATACATAAATATTCTGGTATAATAAAAAATGTAAATGTTTAATAAAAAAAGAGAATAATGCCTTATGCAATTAGATATCGTTCTGACCTATAGTTTTCCTTGCGTGTTTTTTTGTTCTCCCTATTCTTGGATCTGCTACTGTGTGCTGTTGACCAGTAACCCTGGATTACCTTCATTTGAGTTCACTTGTTGATTCTATAGTACCGCTTTGGCAAACACCAATTCAATGCTTAGAACAATCTTCCGTTTTGTGCTCCGATGCGTAGATTCAAACTAATATTTTTATGCAATTTTAGATCGATGTATGTTTAAATTCGGATTTGTTTGCAAATTTAGATTTATGTACCAATCTAGATATGCGTACCTATTTAGATGTGCTAATTTAAATTTTACCTAGAACCCTAAATTGTAAATATTAAAATTATGTTTAATTAATAAGTTTTCACCTATGTTTTTTAGTTAACAGCAAACTCCTCTCGTATATTTTCACTATTACTTTAATTTCAAAATTTTTCTATTACGACTTCTACGAAATATAATTATTTAATTTTTCTATGTTCAATTTACGTAAATTTTTAATTTGAACTGTTATGAAGCGTCCTTAGGTTGAAGGAAGACTGGTTGTTTATCAAATTTGTGGGGTATTTAAAAGAACGCCTTCATCTGACATCATTGATCATCGGCGTCCTTCGGTCAAAGTTTACGGCATGCTATAGGTTACTGTCCATACTTTGGGCTTTCTCCGGTATAAATTTGATAATACCCCGCCGAAACGATGCTTTTGGTCACGTAGTATTCCAGTTCCATGCAGTGGATTTCTATAGCCCGTGTACTTTCACCCTTCTTGTTTATGTTTTGTTGTGGAAAATTTTAATTAGACCTCTCGCGTAGACAAACTTTTGGCTTTTATTTTTGTCAAGATAATCTTTTGGATTTTGAATTTACTCCATGTTAAAAATCACGTAGGCGAAATTTCTATAATGATGTAAATTGAAATGCGCTCATTTACTTCCTGCGTCTCTAAAACGTGTTTGTTTTGAAAGGTGCGTTTATTTCAAGGATGCTTTGTTATTTTCTTGCACTATTGCGTGTCTATTTTTGACTGAATTCGTATCATGATTTTCTAGCTTTGTTGCTTTTAATGCGTATTTATTTAGAATTTATAAACGCTTTTCTGGTTTAAAATGAATTTGATTGCGTACAGAGTTATTTATTCTACTGAATGTGGTTGTATTATTGAAGGATGAGCTTCCTTGCATTAATTAAAATTAACTGTGATCCTTATACAGTGTGTTAGATGTTTGATTTTTGCATAATTTGGGAACTACGTACCTTTCATGATAAAATTGTCTAGTTTTCTAGCTATTGATACTATTTACGTGTAGTGTGCGACCCTTCTGATCCTATATACCCATAAATAACCCTATTATTATAGTAATATATATATATATATATATATATATATATATTGCTGTGAACTAAAGATACCCGACGTTGGGCGTGAATAAAAGTTGCTGGGGTCTGTCGATGATTTTAGTAAAAATGTTGCCCTAATTATTTTTGCAGGATCAGTTTAAATCAAACCACTAGAACCAGTTATCAAACTTATAATAGCGTGAAATATTGTTTACCAAAAATTTTTTGATTACCAATTATTAAATTCACAACAGCTTTTTTTCTAACAAACAATATCTTGCATCAAGAAATAACTATTTTTTTCGACACAAACTTTAAAGATAGTGTTCAACACCGCCATAACAGTTGTGTTTTACGAACAAGACCTTAAATCTAACCTACAAAAGTTATAACTTCTGGATTATCACTCGCTTACGCTATAATAAAGCCCAAAATCCCGCTTTTGCAATTAGGATTTCCATTCACAAATCATTCTTCATATATCTTTCATTATGTACAAAAAATTTTAAATAAGTCAAATAGTTTTAATAACCTCCCCTTAAAATCGTATTTAAATGTATTTGTTGAATTACATTTAATAATTTTTTATATAGTGGCAGAACCTATCGAAGGTCCGTCACCCTCATACAAAGGTTTGCACACATAACCCTTCGTAACCTAACTTAACTCATTGTCCTTTTTCAAATTTTTAAAACAAAGTGGAAAAGGTACTACATGGACGGCCAACCACGGCCTTAAGCAATGAACTGTTGCAAAAAAATTTTGAACGAAATTCGTAGAAAACGCTAGAAAACTTTTCAGAGGAATGCGATTTATCAATAAGTACGTAAGTCGTTATATTAAACAGTTAAAGGGGGTAAGAAACTTAGTAGATGGGTTTCACACTAATCAAGAACTACACATAAATTGAGACGACTCCAAGTGTCATCTTTATTGCTTAATCGGGAAAAATCTGTATCGGTTCTCCAAGGCACTGGAACCTGCGATGAAAAATGGGTGCTCTGCAAACCGAAAACATTTTCGAAAATGGTTTATACGTACTGAAGCTCAAAGGCATTAGGCAAAAGGAGAAATCCATCCAAGAAAGGTTTTAGTGACAAATGGTGAAACTATAACAGCAGAATCAAATTGCAGGGAACTACAGATTATGCATAAAAAACTACAAGTTAAGCAACCGTTTCTAGTACGCTGTGGACTATTTTTTTTGATGATAATGTTATTGAGGCATTTGAATAATTTTTGGGTCATAATATACAAATATTTTATATAAAGGAATTAGCGATTTGCCTGATTATAAATACTAATACAGATTATTTTAATAAATATTTGCGTTTGATTCAATATCAATAGATTTTTATTGTATCTAATAGCGAAACATTTCATATGGTAAGATTTTATACGAATGTAAACAGAACTAGTTAGATATTAGTGAAACTGGCAACAGCTTTGTCGATTAAGTAGTCAGAACCATAACCTTCGAAGGTGCCATTTACATTAACTTAGGATGCGACGAACTAAAAATGCATAAAAGAATTACATACAAATCTGGTCGTGAAAATGTTACCTGTATGATAATTGGTTTACGCAGATTCTCTTAAAAGAATATTATGCCGTATGGGTAGGTTCTCTAAAATTGACAATTAGAAAGGAAGATAACTTTATTACATATTTTGGTGCAACAAACATAAAATGCTCAATTTTTATCATTTAACAAATCATGCGTGTCTGTTTGAAGTTAAGCAAACGTTACAGAATACTATATTATGTTTATACTCCAAGTATATATTATTGCAAATATATCATATTTGTCAGCAACAGATAGAGAAACGTATAGAGGAAAAGCGCTCGGTTTCAATAATGTTGAGCTTTATGATAGAGGTTGTTATTAGCTTCAATATGTGCAGCTAAATGTTGGGCTTTTGCAGCTTGTACAGCAGGAGTATCTTGAATAACTGGATAATTGAATGCGTTGCCTACAGTTCCAACTTTACCTAACCCATTCCTAATTGCTTCTAGGGATTGAATTGAAAGGTGATGGGCCTTAGCAATTTGAACTTCTGGCGTTTCGATAGGTTGGCCATTGTATCCTATGGTTGCTGGACGATAGTTACGCCAATATCGCTGTCCATGGTTTGCAGAAGGTTGTTCGTGTTGGCTATGTTGAAGTAAGGCAGGTGTTTGTATGTTGTGGGCAGTTGCCTGTAAATAATCATAACGTTTAGAATAAGGTAGATTATGTTGGTAAACAAGCCCTTGGTATGTTCCATAACTGTATGGTACCCGTCCTTCAACTAATGATGGCGAATTAATAGAGTTTTGGTTGTTCCACCCTAGAAATAAGTAGTTAATTAAATATTAAGACAATCTTGGTATTCCAAGCAACCTTGGTGTTGATAGATGTGTTGCTGTCTATTGAAAAGGTTCTGATCGTTGTTATCCTCAGCGTAGTTGGAATTGTAGCTGCTCTTTCCGGCAAGGCTGTTTATCAACAGGTGTTGGCTACGCAATGCATTGTGAGATGCAAGGTGGTTAGCTCTCGCTGCTTGTACATCGATAGTATCAATTGGCAAACCGTGGTTATCCAACAATGGAGTGTATTGCTTGAACTGAGGGGTATAATTATAGTCCGCCGAGACTAGCCCCAGTGCGCATGATATTAGGAACTGCAAATTCTACGGAATATTTGAAAGGATTGTATTCAAGTTTTTTATTTAAAGAATAGAAACATTCAGTTCTTACCAAAGAATTCATGGTGACCTCTTCAACCTCCTAGATTGCGGACTGTTGGAGACTGTGCCAATTAATAAACTGGTATGGTTTATATACTCTCAGACTTTCTCTAATTTCATTTTCGTAATTAAAATTTTAACTGTCTTATACGCTTATTACCCTTGCAAAATCGTTTATGGTAGTTGGCTTTATTTGAAGAATTATTCTAAGTTAATGATTAATCTAACCAGAACTTGGAAATTGCTTAAATTGTGTATTAAGATACAAAACGATGCGCAGGTACTGCCTATAAAGCTATTGGGTTTATATTTGAATTGTTCTTGTATCTATAAGATACAAATCTCTAAATGAAATATGCAAATTAAATATATGTCGGCTAGAAATGACAAGTTGGTTGTGTAATAAGTTTCATGACTTATTCTAGTTTTTATTGAAACACTGCAAACTTTTTACGCAATAGAAGCAATACGGCGAAAGTAGTCATAATCTATACATATAACAAGAATAGGAAGGCACGACTATATGCTCGTATATCAGTAATTATTGCATCCATTTAAATAATTTTGCAGTACCATTAGGTTTGTGACATCCTAACCGAAACAGGTAATCAATATTTTGGAAATAATAGAATCTGGAATAGGTTACAACTGCACCAGACATCTACAAAAGCCTTGGAAAAGGAAAATGTAACACAATGACGTTGCTTGTTGTCCCTATAATATCGTAAAGGGTATGTATTTCTAAAGATCTACATTGCATCTACCCTTGATAACAGACGAAAAGTAAAAAACACATTCTTTGCTAGATTTATAATTAGTTCAATTTGATTTAGGTGAGATAGTTTTTTTATGATTCCCCTGAGTAAGCTACCGACAAACCTACATCAAACGTACTCATCTATTAACTTTGTAGTTATTTAAAAAGCCTCTCCCAAGGTAGGTGCAAGAGAAAAAATTTAGTTATGGAGAAGAAGGCATGCGTTTCTCAAACTACTGACAACTTTCAGTAGGACTGAAATAAAACGAACTGTCAAAGATGTTGCCACGAAAACCAATGATTTTATCAAGCACGGATTAAGACACCGTAAATTTATTGTACAACGTCGAGTAAGAGACTGCAGGGGTTGTTTAAGGGTGTACTTTATAGTAAAGGTCGTTTAAGAATGAGAAATTAGCATAGGCAGCAGAAAACTGCATTTATTTAGTAAGGAATTGAGAAATAGAGATAGTTTGTAAATAGTAGTCAATAGTAGTCAACACCCTGTATATAAAGTATAAATAGTTTTAAGCGACGCAAATAAACATGGGAAGACGCATAGTTAGTGTAGAAACAAGGAAGACATTCATTAGGTAAATAGTAAATATTTAATACCCTGTAGATAAAGTTTTAGGTAATTTTAATAAAGCAAATAATGATATTTTTCAGTGGAAGCACGCGTATATTTATATGTAAACATAATAAAGTGTAATTAGACACGCATTCAACAGAGTTCCAAGCAACTAAATTAATACAGAGATAGAAATAGAGCTTCAGGTAGCATAGGTAAATGCGTACAAAATAGTTAACCATTTTTTAATAAGAAAGGAGATTAAAAATTGCGTGAACAACAGGCAGATATGAAAATTAAAAGTCGAATTGCATCAGTTGTTTATGGAAAAGCAATTCGATTTATCAAAACACCGCATGTTGATAACGAAGACAGCTGCAAGCAGGTTACAATTATTGGGAAGCATAGAAAATTACATCAAAAACTACTTTGAATGTAATTATTTGATTGGCTAAAAATGAGCGACGAGTTTTGTAGACATACCCACTGACGAAGTGGGAACTGAATAATATATTAGCAGGTACAGTGATAACGAAGTCAGTTTGCAACTCAACAAAGGCCGAAGTGCGCCACTATGAAATAAAGTGATACGTAAAAATTTTAAAACTGAAAGATAAAATAAGTGCCAAGATGAAAACTATAATTGCCGATTAAACGGCTTCTAAATCTGGGGGAAGAATAATGCGATTTCTAAATCCGGGGAAAATAGAATACGATTTCTAAGTCTGGGGAAAGAATAATACAATTTCTAAGTCCGGGGAAACAGACTTTGAGTAAGGGGAGAAAATAAACTACGATATTCGAGTACGTGGAGAATATATGCAATAGGGAAATTAATGATGATAATACAATTCTAAATTTGGGAAAATTGACGAGAATAAGAACAAATAAGTCTGAAATGAAACAACAATAAATTGGGGTGCATAAGTTAATAATGGTAGTCCAGAGGGTAATGGCAATAATTTAAATGCAATGGTTCAAGCGTGTGGATAGACAGTATTTCGAATGGGCATGTAATAATCCTACATTGGGGGAAGATAATTTTTATTCAAATGGATGCGTCAATGTGAAGAAGATAAACCAGGTCAGATTTTTAGTTATAAGACATTTTATTTTTCTATATTTTTTATTTTAAATATTGAATTTGCTTAATATAAATAAATGTGAAAAAGTCAACAAAGGATTTGAATACGTATAAAGTGCGTGATATGATAACAGGTATAGAACGTTCTACACTTCGTTTGTAAAGATAATTGGTTTTTTTGGTGACTTTGGGTTTTGAGTAAATAGTATATGATGTTTAATAAATGAAATGTACAACATTAACTAATTGAAAAGTGTATTTCAAATAATTTACAAAAAATGTACATAATATTGGTTCCATTATATAAAATCGAATTACCTGAATTTTATAATTCCAAATAATTGCTAGTCGAAGTCATAAGATAAAGTCAAGGAGAGTAATTTGATAATTTAAATAGTTCAAGGAGGAGCTGCAAGTTGAATAGGAAATTGATAACGAGGAAGGCGGTAACGTATCAAATTTCGTTTTTGGTAGACAAGGTTGGTTCAAGATAAAATCCAGTTAAGTTTCTAGAGGGAATTTATAGCAACATTAATAAGACAGCCCAATGTCGGAGGAGATGATTACAATCTTGTTTATTCATAGCAAAATTAATATAACAGCCCAAAGTAGGGGCTAGATAATTCCAGTAGTAGCATAGCAATATATATATATATATATATATATATATATATATATATATATATATATATTGCTATATTAACGCTGCACGACGATGTAATAAACGTTCAGTTTCCTGCTGTCCGCCACCGCTCTGTCTTTCAATATCCTAAAATTTAAGTATGTCTCGGCTAGCTCAGTCTAATTCACACAGAGTGCATAACGTTACGAAAACAAAGAATTTACCCCCTTTTTATCTAATACTTTTCCAATTAAATGAGAAAAGCGTGATCGACTAAGATCTGTATAATGACAAAGAAAAATTATATACACTGTACAGCTTAATATGATTCAATATTTGACAAAGCACACCCCTGAATCAAATAATAATAATTTCAATTTATTTATCCCCAAAGTTATAGTTCCCTTTAATTAGTTTAAAACGAGCAAAAATGATATTGTACGCTACTGGAAAAAACCCTTGAACGTTCAATTACTGTTCCCTTTTTACGTAAATTTTCAGGTATAAAAAAGATTTTTAGTGACGCTTCACATAATTATTCAGGTATAAAAAGAATACAGTAAATTTTTAATGAAAACGAACATAATAACTTTTGATATTCTGACCTGAAGTTTTCCATGCGTGTCTTTCTTTGTTCTCCCTAGATCAGCCATTGCGTGATGTAGATCAGTACGTCTGGATTACTTTTAGTTGAATCCCTTGTGGCTTTTGTAGTACCGCTTGTCCAAACTCCATTCAATGCTTAAAACAAACCTCCGTCTTTGTGCTCTGATGCGTAGATGTAAACCAATATTTATATGCATTTTTAGATTAATCCCTAGAGTTATATATAGAGCTTTTCCAAGATTATAGCTTATTACTTAGACAATAATTAGATTTGGATAATACTTAGTTTTTCACCTGTCACTTAGAACCGTGTCACTTAGAACCGCTATTTTTAGCTAACGTCGATACTTCTCTTATATATTTTCACTATCATTTACTTTAAAACTTTCTATCGCAACTTTCACAAAAATATAATTATTTAATTTTCAATGTTAATTTTTATGTAAATCCTTGAGTTGAACTGATGTGGGGCGTGCTTAGATTGAATAAAGACTGTCTCCTACCAAGTTTGAATGATATTTAAAGGAACACCCTTATCGGAAATCATTGGCTATCAGCCTCATTTGTTCAAAGTTTACGACGTGCTATAGGATGATGTAAATACCCTGGGCTTTTACAGGCATCATTTGATAATAGCCCGCCTGAATAATGTTCTTGGTCACGTATAATACAAGTTTTAGTATTGAATTTCTACAAATATATGCATTTTTACTCGTCTGTTTTGGTGTTATTGTAGGAATTTCTAATCCGCCTTCTCACGTATTTAGCTTATGGCTTTTGTTTGTCAAGATATCGTTCTGGGTTTTGAGTAAACTCCGTGGTAAAAATCACGTAGATGAAATGACGTAAATTGAAATGCTTCTATTTACATCCTGTATTTCCAAAACTTAATTGTTTTGAAAGATACGTTCTTACCAGAGTGCTTTGCTATCTCCTGTCATTATAGATTATTTAATTTTAACACAATTTGTATCATGATTTTTTAGCTTTCGATGCATTTAAATGCGCATTTATATAGAATTCATGAATGCTTCTGGCCTAAATTAAGTTCGATTGCGTACAAATTTATCTATCTTGCTGAATGTGTTTGTATTTTGAAGAATATGCTTTCCGGCATTAATTAACATCAATTGTGATCCTTTTACAGGGTGTTAAATGCTTCCTTTTTGCATAATTTGCGAATTACGTATTTTTCATGTTTAATTTATTTAGTTTTCTAACTTCTAGTGTTATTTACATGTCGTGTGCGACCCTCATGACTCAATATATTCCTAAATAACCCTATTATCATAGCAATATATATATATATATATATATATATATTGTATAGTAAATATCGGGTCGTAGTCAATCTGGGAAACTAGATAACTCTTTTAGTCAGTTTAAACTTTCGAAAAATTTTATTTCCTTCTTCAGGAAGAGATTATATGAATCTATCTACTAAATGCCTGGAGCATGATAATAATCAGGATACGACGACAAACTTAGTGAGTACCTTCAAAACACATGATACAGTTAACATAATACTTAATTAAGGTGGCTTATTTCTAAATCAATATTAATGGACAATTTAAAAATTACAAGTTACATAAAAACCAGTCATAAAATAAAATACTACTAACATATAAACTTTGCAGTGGGTAACACCATTTAAGATGGTTTAAGACAGACCTAACAATTTTTTTATAAAGGATTTTACCAGGAAAGTAGGTGTTCGGTGTTCGAAACATTCAGACATTTTAAATAAATTATCTGTTAAGGATTTTTGGCCAAACAAACCTTACAAGCGTGGGAATAAACAAAGTCAGGTAAAATATTCATAAAAGAAGAAATTTAGTTCTGTAAATTTATAATATGGTAAGGAACATTTTTATAATAAGTATTTCTTAGAAATTATTTTATAATCTATAGGAACACTGTGGCACGAGTTAAATAAAATTAAATAAAAACCCTTAACCACAAAAAAAAGGGTTTTTATTTAATTTAATTATTTTATGTTTGAAAGAAACGATGTTGTAAGTGTTCTATATGCTTTTGTATGAGCGAAAACATTTCATACTGAAATGATTTGTGATATTGCTGTTTGATTTCATTTTGAAAACTCCGTCAATTCCGTTGAGCTAGCCGTAAAGTTAGAAAGGAAGGTAAGTAAACATTTCAAGTTTTACAAATAGCTGTATTTGTATCAGAGCACACTACTTTCAGTGACGCTCTCAACAGCAATCTTTTAGCGGCGCATCCAAGGCGAAGCGTTATCACAGCCTTTTTCTGGTGACGCCTCACGCCCTTTTCACATCACTTTTTTAGTCACGTTCCAACAACGAGCTATCACAGCAATATATATATATATATATATATATATATACAGGGTGCCCACAATCTATCTCCGTATATGGGTAACTTTTTTATTATAGAAGATACAATGTTGGTTAAATTAGCAAAGTTGAAGAGAAATTTACGAGTAGTATGATGCTTTTTTGAAAACTCACCTAGATGCTCAACTTTTTTAGATATTTGAAAAAAACTGAAATTTGCCATTTTCTTCAAACGCTAATAACTTTTAATGGTTTAACCTATAGAAAATAAAACTGCTTGTAAGGTAACTTTTACGTAGAATTCAATAGCGTATATGACAATTTTAATTGGAAATGGGTTTTCAAGCTACAAACATAACCTCACTTTTTAAATGGAAACCATAGTTCAATATAACCCAAATGGAAAGGTTTTTCTTTTCTGATTACCTGATGTAAGGGTTGATGTACTTATTTTCAGTAGTTTCTTCATAATAAAGAAAAACGATTTATTTATTTGCGGGCATCAAGGAGTCCATGGATACATATTTTAAATAAACAAAAACAACTGGCATTTGTCAGATATTATTAGTTAAAGTGTTTATTTGCTCTGGGTTGCAAATTTTGTGTAGAAGACTTTTAAATTTATTTGATTATAATAGAGAATGTATACAAACGACGAAAAAAATGACATGCTCTTTTGTTACTATGCCTGTAACAGAAATTGTGATGCTGCTGGTGATATGTATTATGAAAGATATTTGGAAAGAAGGCAGCCAGATAAACGATTGTTTTCTAAAACCAAACGTCACAAAATATTGGTCAAAGAATTACCCAGCACAAAAGTGACATTCGAGTAAAACCAAAAGCCTGTGCATTAACAACTCACACCCTCGACCAAAGTCACAAAATGGAATTTTTAAATCCAAAATTAATAAAAGTCGAACAAAATCTTTTTAAAAGAACTTTCTTTGAAATGTGCTACATCTATAAAAACCCAAACAGCTTCAACAAAAAAACGGACATTGACAACCTAAGCGTCATATATTCATATCTATTAAAATTTAAATATTAAATGCCTTCAATAATACTCAACCCCTCACCTTCACCCACTTTTTCTTCTTTTATTTTCAATTTTTTATTTTAAATTTTTTTTTTTTTTTTTTTTTTTTAAATTTAACATTTATATATATACTCAATTGTTGATAACACAAATTCCATATAAACCTTACGACACACACACACACACACACACACACACACACACACTACACACACACACACATTCACCTTCACACTCACACACACCTACATGCACATACACTCACCAACCAACACTGTCGTTAAAAACAAAATATAAACCTTTATCAAAAATTACATTTTACTTTCACTATTTACATAAATATTTATTCTATAAGAAATTTTAACTCCTTCCAAACACTGATGTCAATTTTAACCATCCTCACTGTAAGTTATTCTTATCTTTGTTAATCATTTGTAAAACGTTAATACAGTTGTAGCCTGTGATCAAGCATAAAAAATATATGCGAAAATTTAGGCCATAAAAAAGAGTATTCATTTAAATCCAGCAGACCTAAAAAAACCTACAAAAAAGAAGTGTTATATATATATATATATATATATATATAAATTAGTATAATTTTTGACTACTTTTGTTTTATTATTCTGAATTAGTTATGGGGGTTGTAGTCAATTAGAGTAAGTTAAGAACTTTTTGATCAACTCAACTATATTTTCTTACTTAGGAAAGATCCGGAGTTTAATCTTATACTCTTAAATATAGAAACCATAAAAACTATTTGAAGCAAATTTAAGATTAGACTGTAGTTCTTTCCGAATAAGAAAATAAAATTTCGAAATCTTGAATTCATCAAACGTAGTTCTTGACTGACCTTAATTGACTATAACCCCGACGAATAATTGAGAATATATATACAGGGTGAGTTTTTAGTGTGGCAACGGTCGATAACTCCGTTATTATAAAAGCTACGTAAACCAAATTTGGAGGCATATTAGGCATGCCTAAATTGCACATTTTAAAGATATTTGGAAGCATACAGGGTGTTTCATAATTCCAGGGCATATTAAACCTATATTTTTTTAAATGGAACACCCTATATATTATTACATTTTTGAAAAGCCCATAAAAAGAGCTTTCATTTGATGTCAAATTGTATCTGTCTATTCCTTTTAGTTTTTGAGATATTCAACTGTTTTTAGAAAAAATGACCCCGATTAGATACATTGCCACTGCACTAATACACATCTTATGTTAATTTTCAAAATGCAGAAAATTTTAGCATATACCATAGTATATTTGTAAATATCACTTTTTTGAAATTTCTTCACAGTATACAGGGTGTGTCAGGTTTCGCAAAACGCAATTTTTAAAATTTTTTTTAAATGGCACCCTACCAATTTTATTGCTACAATGGATAGTTCATTAAGTGTCCTTTCATTTTTGTTAAGCATTCCCTATACCTAAATCTATTACTTTCCGAGATATTTTTGATTTTCTTCAAATTTTATGAATGTTTTTAATTTACATAACTAAAAATAACTTACTATTGGAGAATATTATAAAACAATTAGACATTTTGATTAACAATCAACTACAGTTATCCAATAACAATTTTCACTAAAGATATAACAACCTACAATAATACGCTATCAACAGAATTCTGCCAGATCAACAATATGCATTTTATAGAAAATGTTCAAGCAGGAAATCAGGCAGGCTTTGAAAAAATAACTATTACATGTAAAGTGTCATTTAGGTTTATTAATTGTAG